>VUQH01022248.1:0-31870 GCA_015106775.1 Etroplus canarensis | reverse complement strand
CCCTTCTTAAATGTGAGATGTACAGTGAAGGAAAACAGTACACCTCTCTGAACAATGTCTGGGAGGCTGTGGTTGCTGCTGCACTAAAAATTGATGGTCAAGAGATCAAAAAACTGACAGACTCCATGGATGGAAGATGTTTGAGTGTTTTTGAAAAGAAGGGTAGCTATATTGGTCACTGATTCATTTTTTAAAATGTCAGAAATGTTTATTTGTAAAGTTTGAGTTGCTTATTATTCTCACTTTAACAGATGAAAATAAACAAGTAAGATAGGAACATTTATGTTTTTCTTTGAGTTGTGTAATAATTCTGCATACGAATAGTTGCCTAATAATTTTGCACACAGCACTTGTTTGTTTCAGAAGACCACAGCAGTGTCTCTGAGCCATGGAGAAACCTGGCCAACCGCTTCCCTCAGATATTACTGGGATAGGCTACATATTGAGTATGGCTAAGGATCAGCCTCTCATTAAATGCTTGGATTGAAATGTACCTTTGACTGCTCCCTTGTGTTCTCCAAGGGGTCGCTACAGCGAATTAATCCTCATTGGTAATTTGGTTTTATGCCTGATGCCCTTCCTGGCGCAACCCTCCATGGTGAGAGGGGCTTGTGTCCCCACCTGGAATTGAACCAGGGACCTAGGTATTTCGATTTGTAAGTGAATTTATGCTGGTGAACTGCATTGGTTTTGTCTTGTAGCAGATCAGAAAGAAATGTACTCCAATTTTTTTTTTGTAATTTGCTGTTGTTGGAACCGAATAAAATTTAAGAAATAGAAATAGAAAATTAAATACATCCAGCAGAAAGAAGAATTGTACCACTGGAAGGTGACAGGAAGATAGAACCTTATTTGATGTTCTATAGAACACTTTGTAATATTAGTCTTCAGCTAAACATCTTGCACAACAAGAACACTGTGTAGAGGGCAGGGCAAATTGTTCACAATGGAGAGGAGTTCTGACAATATCCTCTTTTCTGCTACTGCATGCAGATTGCCCACGTTCACCCTAAACCTGGAGTGGACCTTTTTAATATTTCTATTAAGCCTACATTCATTAACTGCTTATTTTCAGACATAATGGTGGATTTTGCCTTTCACACACAAGCTTTATAAAAATGTGCCTATATCTACATTCAAGGAGGGCATAGGAAGGAACAAAAGAAGGGAAATGTTAGTTTCTGTTGACCTCTGCAAGAGTTAGCAGAATAATAAAGACTTACTTTGTTATATTGTTTACATTCAGTAGCTAGTAGGGATTTCACAATATCATAAATTTAGTATTCAGTACCAGTACCAGTAAAAATTACATGAATCTCAATACCAAATTCAATACCACGGTTAAAAGGGGGGAAAAAGATTATCCTATGTACTTCAACATAAACCTGTACTACAAAGCAATTTCAACATACCCAGCATATCTTTCCATGATCTGGCTTCACTTACCCTAATATTGGCAACCAGGATAAGTGGTCATAGAAAGGTGGTTATCAATTTGATATGTTCAGGGTTTATCATCGAGCTACAAGAACATTCACTTTAAAGGAAAGGCACCGCCTGCATCCGACCAATCACAAGCATGGACAAGTCTCCTGGGAGCAGAGCAGCTGATTTTATGAAGGAAGATAAAACAGGAGAATTTTATGGATTATGATTTTTAGTCCATTAAATTATTATTTGGATGTGTGTAAGATTTTATTCTTTCAGCTGCAGTCCAACCGGTGTTTAACAGTCTGAGAGGAAGAAAAATATAAATATGAAAAACATAATTCAAACATAGAGTTAGACTACGTACAAAACTGATAGAAATGTCCACAAATGCAAATAGGTGCCCTCTTTTAGGAACATATATAAATGCACATAAAACAATAAAATTGTTGTAAAACTGCAGCCAACGGGGGAAAATCAACTCAAAAATTAAAGCTGCATCTAAGAATCTTTATTAATTAATGTCCCTGTAGTGTAGTGGTTTACACATTCACCTTTCAAACGACAAGTC
The DNA here is from genome assembly GCA_015106775.1 of Etroplus canarensis. NCBI lineage: Eukaryota > Metazoa > Chordata > Actinopteri > Cichliformes > Cichlidae > Etroplus > Etroplus canarensis. The sequence continues at coordinate 29,871 of VUQH01022248.1, read as the reverse complement.
ACCGGTTTGATTCCAGGTAGGGACATAAGCCCCTCTCACTGTGGAGCTTTGCGTCAGGAACGGCATCCTGCGTAAAACCTCTGCCAAATTACTAGTGCAGATTAATCCGCTATGGCAACCCCTTTAATATAATGGAGCAGCTAAAGGTTCAAAGATTTTAGTCGCTCTTTAGAGAACTTTAGACCCTCCTACTAGCAATGTACAGAGGCCCAAGGGCTCCTTCCAGGATCAGTGACACTATTTTCCAGAGAATTAATGAGTCAGTAGGGGTGATTTCATATTTGTTGATCTCTAATATAGAACTCAATCTGCTCCCAAGCAGGTTAGGTCTGCAGCACAAGTTACTGTGGTGATATACACCAGTAAAAAGGGAACCACCTTCATAGTACTGAAAACCTAGAGTTAACTTGTAAGTTACCTGGATAAAAAAATTTGGTTTTGTAGTACTGGCCTTTAAACAATACAAAAATTGTTTTTCTGTAAATAAAAGCTACAGCAGCACAGAACAGAATGCAGCACTATGATTTATGTACTAGTAGCATAACAGGTTGCATAGATGCAACAATAATTCCTGTGAATGGCATCATTTTTCATGGCCTCTCCACCAACATGTTAATGTTGTGACTAAGAGGTACAATGTTGGTTACATCAGGTTAACGTAAGCATTTATATAACAGTAGCCACTGCAAACACTTTAGCCTGTGAAACATAGCTGATTTCACAATAGCAGGGCAAGCTGTCTCAAGCTAAATGGTAATGTGTATTTCAAGACAATATAATGAGGTTAACACTTTGAATATTGTTCATATGAATCAAAACCTTGAATTCTTCGAACAGATCTGGATGCTGGTCTCTTCACTAACGTTGAAGTTTTTCCTCCCTTATGGCATCCTGTTGGCTAACAGCACTGGAGGTGGCCTCGACCAATCCAATATGGAAATCTTACTGTGGATCTACATATTTTATTTGGCAAAGATTTTATGCAAGATGCACTTTGTGGCGCAACCTTCCCCATTACCGGGGCTTAAGATCATCACTAGTAGTACGCCGACTTGTGCCCCACCAAAAGGTACTGTAAATATTGGTTCTGGTGATGCCCTTAGTAGCTAACTTATCTATAGTGTTAAATATTGTCTTTACTGAAACCACAGACACATGTCTAATAGCAACATAGAAAAACCATTTCAGTGCTTCTGATTGAAATGCCTCAAAATTTCCCTTTAAAGATAAAACGGCGTGGTCTTTTACCATTAGCCAAGTTTTGTACTCACCTCTGTTAAGAAAATAGTTCTGTAGAAACTGGCAAACACAGACTGAATAAACACACTGGCTTTAGGTTGCTCAAGGTATGAAACAATAAACTTCCCCTCTTTTGTAGTGCATTTTCTTCTTTAGGAAAGCCAAACAAATGAAACTTTTTCACAACTGCTACTCAGCAGGTTTTCACTCCAAAGAAATGGACAAATTTTCCAAGTTGGACGCATTAGGTGGGTATGGCTGGAGTGCTCATAGCCACAGCTGTGCATCTGAGGTGACCATTTTAAGGACATCTCATCTCTTTGACATCAGATAACAACCGAGATTAAAAAAAGAAAAACTGAGCTTCTTTGCTCCACTAAACTTATGGACTGAGGCTGAGATATGTGGATATCAGTGCATTGTTGACCTCCACCCTACCAGCCAAAAGGTTAACCGCTGTTAGCATTTCTCACACTTAACCAAACCCAGCATGGGGTGCAGGGCCATAGACTGCTGTCTGGGGTTTCCCCTTTTAGATGACGTCCCAATACCAAAGGCAATGTGGTTTTGACAGGGACACAAGCAAATGTCCACAAATCAGAAAAAGCCAGGTATAGTGTCTTTTAGAAAAGCCATGCTATCTTCAGGGGAAAGCTCACTTGGGTTTGAACTCAACAGTGGGGGGTCAAAATTCTTAAGCAGAGAGACCCTTCTCAAGTTTTCACCTGTGTTATTTCTTCTACAGGCCATTTGCAACCAATAAAGTTTTTTCATCGACACTAAAACAGCATTAGCTTTTTTTTTCTTAAAGGAATTTCATTTTCTCAAGAGGAAGAAAAAGGAATAACACTGATACACAATCCTTCCTTTCTCTCTTTTTTTTTCTTCTTTTTTTGTCTCTGTGACTGTCAGAGGAGATGGGTAGGATGTCTGTCTGCTCAACGCCAGGGGCTCTGACAAAGATATGGTTCAGGTCTGAGAAGCTGCGAAGACAAACACATACAGCCAGATAGAGGGTGAGAAAGCAGAACCACAGAACAGGAAAATAAGTATGTATAAACAAGAAAAGAGGAGAAATGTCAGAGACTGTTGTGATACAGGATCCTGGAGGGTCTGCTGAATGCAGGGTGTGGCTGATAGGACTTGTGTGAGAGGGTATCACAGTTGTGTAGTTTCACTCTGCTGGTAGCTCTATTTACCTTCTTTTCTCCACTTACAACTGAAAAGTTGCAGCAACGAATTCCTTGTTGCAACAGACCATCACATTTCTATTATTTTTAGTCCATGAATTTCATGGGAGTGTACACATTTTCTACATTTGAATGGCAGAAGCTGCATGTATTTGCAATATCATCTTTTAGAAAAAGGTCAATTACTGTGTTCTTGCAATGGATGATGACTTATTTACCTGAACCTGCCTCCATAAAGATGATGCACTTTGCACCACCAAGTCTATATTTTAGCATATCTATGCCAAGCAGTGACTCATGAAGTGGAACAACGATGGCAATCTTAGGAATCTGTCCCCGCACAGGGCAGAACCTGACCTTACATGTGACGTCAAGTCGCATATAAACAAGCTGAATCAAATCACGTTTATTTCCACTGCTTTATGCAAGAGAGATGAATGACAGTAATTAGGTGTTTAATAAGAGCGGCACTTTTTTGTCACGGAAGCACGTGGAAAGGGTAGGCACTAGGACCTGCTGTGAGCCACACAGGAGGGAGGGAATAGCTTTGGGACTCCTCTCACTAAACTTTCAGAACAATCCATTTCCCAAAGAGTGTGGGACAGAAGTGGATGGCCCAAGACCTGGATTCACAGCTTTTAAAGTAGGAGCGGGATTTTGAGTTTTGGACGATTCTTCCCCCAGCCTGGAGAGACTGAGGTGGAATATAGCAGACTTTCTTTTAAAGTTTTGACTCAGTGGGGAGTAAGAAGAAGGAGTATTACAAGGTGGTGAGTTCTACCTTGTTTTTTTTTGTTTGTTTGTTTGTTTGTTTTTTTAATCAAACATGGTGTAAATGTGTGGGGTGTGTATCCATGAAAGACAGACAAACAGAATTTATCTTGTTCCTCAAAGTTTTTTCATACATGTCATTAAATGTAAGTTGAGCCTCTAAATTGAGATTGAGCTCAGCAGCAGCGAGTTCTCTGTAGAGGGGAGAAAATTTCAGCTGACTACAACATACAGGAGGCACTACTAAAAGTTTAATAAGATAATGTTGCTAATGTTTACATCCCTGTGTTATTTTACTGTTTGTAGTTAGGCACAGCAATTTTCCAGGTATGTGCAGATGCACAGATCAAATGGAAGAGGACAGGGTGTAGAAAGAAAGAGAGAATAGAGGTGAGGATTAGGAAAAAGGGGGTCCTTCAAACTTCAATGGGAACCCGTTTACTCTTCAGAAAACTCCTGGGACATCAGGTTACCTTGTCTCTTTTTCTGTCTCTTTCTCTCCCCCTCTTTCTTTTTATCTGTCTTTCTCTCCACTCATGTTACACAACTCTCAAAAGAGTTGCAGATTCTGATGAGCTCCAGAGTCCAATATGAATTATGTTGAGTTTATCCTTACATCTGGGCGGGGCTTGCTGCTAGTAAGGTGTGCTACCGCTGACTTTTTAAACTCTGGCTCTTGATGTATATTTATAATTGTGATGTGTGTATGTGAGTGTGTGTAAGAAAGCCTGTGTGCTACACACAGACCTCACGCCTGCCACTCCTACAAGGGAATTCCTTTCGGGCTTTGACAGGGGAGGAATGTCAATGTGAACCAACATTTACGCTCACAAACAAACATTAAACACTAAAGGCTTCAAGAATGTCATATAGGAATAGTTAGCCTTGTTAGACATGTTGTGATCTAATATAATCTGAAGAGAATGTTATATGTTAATGTTAATGTTATATACACACGTGTGTATATAACCTGTTTTCTTTCTTAAAAAAGGAAAACAGGTTAGCAGTCTGTTTAAAATACAAAATTTTCACCTCTCTGTTGGTCCACAGACATAGTGTAAAGAGAAAGCTGCAGCTATTTATCTTACAAGACCTGTCAACACATCCGTTGCTTATCTTCATGGTTAACACGGGAAAATTCATTCCAACTTGAGTTAAAATGCATGACTTTTATTGGTTTTTATATTTCAGCTTTGTGACTTAAAGATATAAATAAAAAGCCCTGTGTTCAAGCTTCACATGATTTTGTCAAGACTGGGGCTTTTAATGTACGGCAAATCATGATGCCTATTACTTAGCCAATCCTGTCCCTTGGCTTATTATCTACATTTGAGTGTGTCTGTTTACAACATATCTTCTCTAGCCTGCTGTCATCAGATTTGAAGAATGATCTGGATACATGCTAAATTTGTGAAAGGCCTGCTTCAGTGGACATTTTCTTTTTTCCACCTTTTTCATTTTTACAAATAATTTGGTAACAAATGGCATTTAACTTCATTTGGAGTTTAAATGGAAATGGTTTTACCCTATACATCTTTCAAACCCAGTAGTGTATCTACTGGCCATGCTAAAAACAGCTTAAGCGATATGAACTAGTGTTCGGATATGTATGGGGGCAGATGGACAGTGCTGTTTTCCCCTGCAGACAAAGATGTCTGTGATTATTCATGACCCTCTCAGGTTTCCCTTTGAAGCTGAGTTACAGCTTTCCCTATGTTAGCACCAGTGTATTTGTGTGTGCAATTGTGTATCAGTGCACTAGTGTGTCGGTGTGTGCGTGAAAGAGAGAGAGCGAGAGAATAAGACAATAATTCTTTACAATGAGGTGCACAAAATCTTAAGATGTTACAATAGAACAAATATTAATCAAGTTAAATAGTGAGAAGAAAAGCATCCACACAATACTGGCTCACCCGCGTGTAGAAAACAGACATGTTTTTAAAATTACAATCATTAATGCTCACAAAAATCTTGAATGGCTGTTTTATTGTACTGTAATAGGCCTTTTAAAGTTACATGCAAGTGTTTGTTAGGAATGTTAATAATAGGTGTATCCTTTGGAGTTTTGAATGCTATATGCGACTAACAGTGATGTTTTGTTTGCTGCTCTGCTCTTTGGAGAAGTGACAATGTGCCGCAACCTCACCAAGTATCTAAATCTGTGAAACTGCACAAGATCCACCACCAAAACACATAAAGGACGGACTGATACAAGCTGTGTAGACTGAATAGTTGAATTGGACACCTGGGCAGAGGAGCAGCTGTGACCTCACACCTGGATTGTCAGTTTAACTTTGATCCTTTAACCTGAGGCCAGCAACAACTAGCTCTTAAAGTAACACTAGAATTACAAATATCATTGAATAAACTTTTTAAAACATTCTTTCAAGGTAATAATAAAAAGTTTTCATTACTATTACTCTTTTGGTTGACATCATGTCTTTGGCTAAAATATCAATTGCACTTTAATCGTTTATGGGATTAAACTTGTGTGTAAAGCATTAGGAATGTTCATACAGTCATTTGCAGGAATTTAATTTAATATACATGTTACAATACACTACTCTTTTTCTGGTTAACTCAGTAAAATATAATCAGATATGCTTGCATTACTGGAAAATTTGGGAACATGCCAGCTGGCAACAGAGAAATAATTAAAGGTTTGTTCACACAGAATGGTGATGTCTGTGATAATCTCTTATCAGACCACAAAAGCTGCAGGCAGGGTAATCATGATCTTTAATAATCTTCCTCTGAGATCAGTACGTGTCACTAATTGGTTAATAGGCCAATTAGTGAGATGTACTGTTTTTCCAACACCTGTATTTACACCTGCCCACAAGCATTATCAGCAGACCTGATCATCCTCTGAACTGCTTTGCAAGACCTCTTCAAAAGTAATCTGTTTAACTAAATCATCTTTCTCCTGTTTCTTCATTGCCTCCTGACTAACAACTAGCAATTTTATTAGCAAAAGCTATCAAAAACATTTTTTTTAAACTTTGATACAAGAAAATAATTTGCTTTATGTATGCTAAAGTATGTCAGTCACATATTGGTTAAAATATAACATAGAGTGAGTGGCATAAACATGACCTTGCTTAATATAAAGGGTTAGGTTAATTTGTCATTTCACAATTTGAATTGAGAACATTGACAATTTAGAAGTGCATGTTCTGCTAGAACTGTTTCAGCCTAATTTTAACCTATTATTACATAAAAGTTACTCCAATAACAAAACATGTTATTAAACAAAACTCTTGTTTTTTCTCTGTGAGAAACGGTGATGCTTAATCATGTAGAATGAAGCTTCCTTTTGAGAAAAATTAGGACATGACTATTCATGGGTCAGAATGTAAACCCAGGACTTTGGTTATCTTTTTGGTCAATACACAGAGTTGGGTGAGAACATCTGGTCTAAAATAAACCAGCTGAATGGGTCTGTCTGGAATCAGTGGGAAAGGTAAAAGGTCGGAGATCAGACTTGAGGTTATACGTCTGTGCTTGAGTAGGAAAACCAGAATCTGGAGGTCACTGCAGGTTAGAAGCCTGAACTGAAAGGCACAGGAGCAGAAAGCACTAAGCAGGACAGAAGAAAAAAAATTAACGGAAATGTAACATCACCTTTCATATGTAATTCTTGCTGACATTTCTTTTACAAACATCATCTCACAATGTTTGGAAGGAAACTTGTTCAACAGAAATCACAGCTAACATTGTTTGACATTAGTAACTTACTGGATTTGGACAGAGTTGCTGTCAGACATGTGCAGGATTCTTTATATGGACCTGGTTTTTCACCTTTTTGCTCTGCACAAAATACACTTCTGTGATTAGACTTTTACAGACATGAAAACTGAATCTTGGACTGTTAATACAAGTCGCTGTTTATTTTTAAATGCTGAAGAACTGATTTAGACAGGTGCTCCATCAAAGGGCTATGTCTGTGTGCTCTGCGTTTTGAGTCCTTATGTCTATACATGTGCATGTGTGCACAGTATATGCCTCAAAATGACACATAAATGTGCAGACATGCCTGCTCATTCCACATTAAATGCCTCTGTGAATTTTAGCTGTGGTTTACTCTCTTCTCATGCATGTGCACGCAGCGCAAACACATTAGCTGAAAAATAACCAAATCCCACTAGCTGTTCTTACAGCTATAATGACAGTGTTGTAGTCTTAATCTGTTGACTTAGTGCTTGTCTGCTGTTCTGAATTGTTTCACCACAACTCTTTTTTAGATGTGTGTGTACATTTGGATTAACATGATGACACTGTCTCACTCTCACTTTCCTTTGCCTTTATCCCCATTAGTAGTTTGACTGTAGCTTGTCTGGACATGAAACGCTCTCTTGTTGCCACCAACAGAACAAAATACTTGGTCTCCTCAAATATTCAGATTCACAACAAAAGCCTAGTGTAAAATAGCCTGAAATTAGTGATTGTGTTCACATCGTTTTTTTCTTCATTTGTAACAGTGGTTTTTATTCACACAAGCATCTCTTCTGATACACTTTCAAGGATTTAAAGCGATAAAATTTGCTCACCTGGCTATCAGGAACAATCAAGAAACTTTATAGAAGAAAAGGATCCCAAGCCACTATTGGAGGAATATGGTTTGTAAATGTGTACGAGTGAAGCACATGTGTGTACGTGTGTATGTGTATGTGTTTGTGTTGGATACGCATCAAATACATACACACACGCCTTAGCCCCAAGGATATGACTGAAGCCACTTATTATGCACTTATTTGGATTATGCCGATATGAGAATGCACAGAATGCACGAGGATGAACCACTGGCTAGTCATGACAGATAAGCCTCCCACACAGCCAGCATAAATTAACAAGGTGTCATTCTACTTATAGTGGTTTCAGCCAGACAGGATCCTAAAAAACTGCCAATACTTCAAGGACTTTACAAGCAATTTTCTCTACTTCAAACTATCTGTTTTATCTGTCATCAAGTTTTGTTACAGTTAAAGCTTTAGGATTAATGGTGAGTCCTGAGGACTTTTGGGGAGGATGACGCTGCAGGCAGCAATTTCTCTGTACTGGATTCTTTATTAAGCCTAGTATTAAGCTCCACGGTAAATATTCATTTATCTAAACTCCTGCTACTCTCATAAAAAAAGGAAAACATAGAGCTGTCCTGGAAAGTAGACACTTACTCTTTCACCAGAGCTCTGCTCACACACTGAACATGGCATGCTGCTAACAGACAGAGGATGGGCCTGGGAGGTCCCATGCAGACAGGTGGTTGACATCAGCCAGAGTGGTAAAGTGAGGGAGGGAGGGAGGGAAAGGAGGGAGATATGAAGAGGGAGATAGAAAAACTGAGAGACACAGAAGCAGAGGGAGAGTGATGACAGAAAGATGTGGAGACCACACAGAATAGAAAATGGTTGGGTCGTGTCTTTAGTGAGAGGTGTGAGACTAGAGTCAAACACTGGGAGTGAAGAAAGTTATTCTTTTTACAACCTTCAGATGATTCAGTACAACTCTGACAAGGCTATCTATAAGACTACACCAGAGTAGACTCCACTACTCTGTTTTGTTTGGTTAACTAGATAACAAATCTGAATACTCCTGACTTTAGTAAAGTTCAGTTTTTCATGTATACTAACAGAGATATACAAAGGGAATCCTTTACTTTTTTTGTGCTGAGAATGAGCAGGAATAAAGCCCCTTTCAGACATCCACTGTTGTCTGTTAATTTCATGTCTGCCTCATGTGTGAATGAGCATCCTGATCACTTTTTAAAGTTGAGATTGCAATCTTACTGGATCAAAACCGGTAACATTTACATCGCACTTTGAAAATTGAACCAGTCTGAAAGCATCTCATCACACCAACCAATTGTAATAAAGTTAGAACTTTTAGCAATTTTAGTATTTCAAAACAAACACTGATCCATTAACAGAGTGCAATTCTCATGCCTTTACTTGCCAGAGGAGCATATACACCCTTTCAAACTCTCCAAATACCTTTCATGTATATCAACTTCTCCTTAATTTACTTTGCTTGACATCACATATAATACACACAGATTTTTATACAACCTGACAACCCTTAATACAATATGTGACAGGTCATAAGATGCATCAGTTAAGTTAGTTAAATGTTTGGTTGCTTCAGGTTGTTTCTAGAAGTCTTTCCTCTGGTTTATGACAGTGACAGGTCTGTGCTCTTTCACCTTTGGCTCAAAAGTGATAACTTCATTAATGACTTAGAATAAAGTATTCATGATACAGAAATAGGATCAATTGGGATCTAATAAGTGTTTTACTTCATATAGCTGAGCTATTTTCATAAGATACAATTTAATAGTTGTCTGTTCCACTGGACCAGATGTGTGGCTTCTCAAATTATCAAAGCAACTACAGCAGCTAACTCTAATCTAACACATATATGTCAATCCCTGAATGAGCTCTGCTTTTAAAAGAAAAGAACTTTTTTTTTTCCTCACCATGAAAGAGGAACCATCAGGGTTCTGCAGGAACTGAACTTTTATCGTTGGCGTGTTCATTAAGTTACTGATAAACTAACCAACATCTGAAGTATTATTACATGGCTAACTGTTATCACTCTCTTTGGAGATGAGCTGGGTTGTGAACTTTTTGCTATTATTATCACAAGGTTGTTGGTCATTTGCTTCATTATGCTTCACTGGGCCTAAGCATTGGATTGCGCTTTTAAGATGTTTGTCAAGACAAAAAATGAAACCATTAGGTTAACCTTACAGTTGCTTTTAACCTTTTTTTGTACATATTAAAACATTCTGAAAGAGGATAAAGAATGTAAATGTTATGATTTAACACAGTTCATCTTCAGTTGTCCAGCTTATACATTTATATTCTCTGATTACATAAACCATTCACTTCTCTGAAGATCTGTGTATCTAAAGCCTACAGCAGCAGGATTGTTGGTGGATAGTGTTCTGGGTTGTAAACCCAGCATTGCATTCAGTTCTGTTCTGGAGACAGACAGCTGCTAATACTGCAATAAATACTAATACCAACTAATACTAATATTCAATAGTAATGCCACTACTATCATTACACTGTGTGCACAATTATTAGGCAAGTTGCATTTTTGAGGATTATCATTTAACAAAAGTGCTCATGTTCAATCCAAAGTATTAATAAACCTCAAACCTGAATATTAAGGGAAGTAAAAGTGGGGTTTTGGCTTTTGTACGAGAATATCTGTGTGTGCACAATTATTAGGCAACTATTCGTGTGCAGAATTATTACACAACTCAAAGAAAAACAAAAATACTTCCATCTCACTTGTTTATTTTCATCTGTTAAAGTGAGAATAATAAGCAACTCAAACTTTACAAATAAACATTTCTGACATTTTAAAAATTAAATCAGTGACCAATATAGCTACCCTTTTTTTAAATAACACTCCAAAGTCTTCCATCCATGGAGTCAGTTTCTTGATTTCTTGATCATCAACTTTTTGTGCAGCAGCAACCACAGCCTCCCAGACACTGTTTAGAGAGATGTACTGTTTTCCTTCACTGTACAGCTCACATTTAAGAAGGGCCCACAAGTTCTCAATAGGGTTTAGGTCAGGTGAGGAAGGGGGCCATGTCATTATTCTTTCATCTTTAAGACCTTTACTGGCTAGCCACGCAGTGGAGTACTTTGAGCATGAGATGGAGCATTGTCCTGCATAAAAATTTTGGTCTTCCTTAAAGCTGCAAACTTTTATCCGTACCATGAAAAGAGCATCTTCTGGAAAGTGGCAGTAGGTTTGAGAGTTAAGTTTGCATCCATCTTTAACCCGAACAGGTCCAACAAGCTCATCTTTAATAATTCCGGCCCATACCAATACCCCACCTGGTGTTTGAGTTGGAGTGGAGTTATATGCCCATTGCTGATCCAGCCACAGGCCCATCCATCTGGTCCATCAGGAATCACTCTCACCTCATAAAAATTCTGTCTTCAGATTTTTCTTGGCCCAGTCTTGGCGTTTCAACTTATGTGTTTTGTTCAGCAGCGGTCAGGTTACAGCCTTTCTTACCTTGGCCAGTTTGTCTGAGTACTGAACACAATGGACTTCTAGACTCTCCAGGTAGGTTGTAGTTCTGGAATATGACAGCACTGGAGGATAATGGGTTCCAAGTAGCTTCACGTTTGATTCTTCTCAAATCTTTGTCAGTTCATTTGCATCTTTTTCTCTCAACACATTTCTTGCAACCCTTTTGGGTATTTGCAACAAAACGTTTGATGGTTCTGTGGTCATGTCCTAATATCTTGGCAATTTCAAGAGTGTTGTATCCTTCTGAAAGATTTTATATAATTTTTGGCTTTTCAGAGTCTGTTAGATCTCTTTTCTGGTTCATTTTGCCTGAGGAAAAGAAGCTGCCTAATAATTGTGCACACCTAATATAGTGTGTTGATCTCCTAAAGCCACACCCTCTATCATTACACAAATGCACATCACCTTGTACGCTTAAATCCAATAGGCATATGACAATATGGTCAAAATATTCACTTGCCTAATAATTGTGCATGCAGTGTACATTTAGAAGGACAACATCATTATAGTGTAGTTGATCCCCTACTTCTCCTATGGCTGAAAAATAAACAAAGTGAGGATGCACTATTAGCAATACAGGTGGTTTCTGTTCAGTCTTGATATTTGTAACTTCTTTAAATATTTTGTGTCCTGGAGCAAGATACTTGGATAACCCTTTACCCTAGACCAAATAATCAGTTAAATTTATGTTAAATGAAACAACTTATACAAAGAAAAAGGTATAATTCTGCTAACCTACAGCCAACCTTGCATATTTCATCTGTCCTGTAACAGATACTCATATTTATTGTCTATGTTTTGAAATTGAAATTATCTCATATTCAGTATGAGCTTTAATAAAGGTTAGTAACCAGAACTGTTTTCTCATGTATTGGCTTTTCTTTCCAGCTTCCTATCATATATGAATAATACTCATGTTTGCTGTGTAGTGCATGTTGATATTACAGAATTCAATTAAAAACATGTAGAGAATACCCTGCAAGCATATCTTAATGTCTGACGCAACATATACTCAGTTTACGTCTACGGGCCCACACCCATCCTAATGGCATCAAACAAGAGTACAGCTTTAATCAGGCGTAATGGAAAACTTGGGTGTCTGAGTGAGCATATCTGTCGCTTTACGCCCATGTTTCACTTTATATTCTGCTGAAATGTATCTGGATGACTCACTCGACATTGCTCTGCTGCTGTTTTGTTTAAAATACCATGAAGTCACATTGTCATATACATACTTGTAAGCTTGATTTCGTTAAGGCCACAAATATTCAAAGCACCGATATCACACTGGAAGATCAGTCAAGTCAAATTCAGAATGATGAGCTGAATGACTCACACTCACATTAGTCATTTAACTTTTTTTAGAAACACAACTGCAATTTTTTCACTTTTTAAACACATGATCACTGTTTGTGATTTTGATCATATGTTGATGTTATCTAAGAGGATTAGTATTAGTAGAGTTGTGAACCTCTGCTTGGGCAATATAGATAGTTTTCTAGTTCTACTCTGGTGGATTCCTTGGAGACTAAATAGGCAACGTGACCCACAACAAGTCTGAAGCTGTTTTCTGTGAAAGCTATTGAGAGAAGAGACAAAGTGATGAAATGCCACGTCCCTTACTTTTGAATACTTTGTAACTCCCCATAGCCTTTATTTCCTCCCTTTGACCCCGTCCTTGAACTCTTCTTTGTCTCAGTTTCTGTTCCGCTATAAACTTGTCCTTCCTTACTTTGCTTCTTTGTATCACATGCTCCTTTATTTGTTTAATTCCCTAGATATTCTTGTTGCCTGTATGCATCCCGCCCTCCAATTCTTGCTGCCTCTCCCTATCCCTTGATGTCTCTGATTCCTTCCTCTCCATCCTTCTGTCTTCATCTCTGTCCATGGCCAGATAGGCATTCTTGTCTCTGGCCCTCCTCCTCTCTCTGCACTGCTGTGGGATTTTTAGATTCTCACCAGGAAGGGGGAGTTATTACCACAGCCATGCCAAAAGATTAAACACTTGTCATGAGAAGATTGTTAAATGTCAAGGTCATAAAAACTAGGGGTCTGGAAAACACGTTAATCATTGTGTTCATCCTGACTTCAAGGCTTGGTGGACTGGCCTCCCACGTCCACTGGTCCAGCGCAGGGAGAGGGTGGGTTGATTGGGGATGGGCCCAGTCCCCCAAAGGGGGAGAAAATAGAGAGTCAGGCCTCTAGCGTGTGTGTGAATGGTGGACCCAAAGCAGGACTGCGGCAGACAGGTTTAACAGAAAGTGAGCTTTATTTCAAGCTGATGAATATACACAATGCAGGCAGGGGCAAACTAAACTAGAGTGGGGAAAGCTAACTAACGAAACCAGACAGGATAACGGAGGCATGGAAACCGGGACAGGATATATGGGAAACAGACTGATAGAACACGCTAAGACCGGGGACCATAGAAGACTGACGACCAGACAAGGAGCTGAGGGAGACAGGGGAATAAATGCACAGACAAGACAACCAATGGGAGACAGGAGGGAGAGGAGCACAGATGACAACAATCAGGGGCAGGAAACAGAACCAGACTAGACAGGGGCAGACACAGAGAGACTGAAGGTCAAAATAATAACATAAAGGAGCATCAAAATAAGCAGGATCTTGACAGAGAGAAAGGCTTTCACTAACACAACCATGGTGCTCTGGTTGTGGTTTTGACTCACTGCCAAAAGAACGTCATGTCTGGAGCTCTGCTAGAGTCAATGACAATGACCCAGAATTTTATTATAAGAATATAGCATATATTTAAGCAGAACTGGTTAACAGTGGCTGTGTCAGAAACAAGGTCATATCAGCACGGAAAAAATTGCTTGTTTGGTCTGTTGAACTTTGACCAATTTGCTGCCTTTGTCTGTTGCTATTTTGGGATTTCAAGACCTGTAAAGTAATACAGTAATTCTCCTCATTTTGCACATTGATTGAGTATAGCTCCATTTTTGAGCTGATGTGAATACAACTTTAGTGTCCTTAATCTTAATGCGTTGTGGTGGTAGAGGAATGGCCTTACTTATACTGTTGGCTCATAAATGAAATATGATGCTTTCCTCATGTTAATGCCACAAGTTCATTAACATTTCTAGAAAAATTACTTTTGTGTATATAGTATATACCATATTTCACCATACAAAATAAGCACCTATTTTCTAGTAAAGTACATCAAACCATACTATTAATAAAAAAAACTTAAGGAAGCTTTTAAAAAAGCACTTGGTGTACACAGCGGCATTGTTTAATTTCACAGCTTCTACTGTATTTGCTATCCATCCCTTGCTTCCAAATACAATTATTGCTAAAATGAAAGTCAGCTAAAGTATTGTTTATTTATGGGTTCCTTTCACAAACACCATAATGATTCAGTCTTTCTATTATGATGAATCAGTGTTCAATTTACTGTAAGACGATGTGTGACAAAAGTGGAAAGGCTGAGGTTACTCTATAGCTATGTCTCTGCTTTGTCTCAGTCTCACCCATAAATAAAATGGGACTCTGGAACAGATGTCATCAAGAAGTGAAATGAAAAGCTTTGCTGCACAAAGCATTGCTGAAAATTTGTGAAGTTTCGGCTGAAATTCGGATAAAAAGATTTAAGGTCAAATGTATAGAGTATGTGCCAAGATTCCTGGAAATGTGCTTTGGTACTTTTAACAGGAATGTTGTGTTGCTCTGAAATGCCCCTGGGCTTTGTTACATTACAAAAAGCTGTGACTTGAAGTTGATCCATGCATGTTATTGCAACTATTTTCTGACAAGTACATTGTTCAACTTTTATTTGTAGGTATTTGCATTCACATATACTACATAGAGATACCTTCTCCCTCTTGACACAATACTTTGGCGTCTACCTCTCTTGGACAGGTTGCATTAATAAAAGAGGAAAAGTGAAGCCATATGCAGGCACAAATCCAAATGTTATTCTAGTTCCAAGAAAAATTAATTCCAGAGGAATTACTAATTGAAATCCTATTGTCCTATTGTGTGCTTGGCATAGAATCACTTTGCAGCTTCTGAGGCAGTAGCCAATATTTATTTATATTTTAACTCAACAATTCACAAAGCAAAAATCATGCACAGTCTTAGGTCAGCATAAGCTAGAAAAATAAGAAAGAAATCCAGTCTCTGCTGAGAGTAGCTATGGGTTTTTTTTTTTTATCAGAAAATAGTTGTGCAATTTTCCCCAAAGACAACAAAATAATGATCTGACCCTGTGCCTTGCACCTGCACAGATGCACTTGCATGGTCTTCAAGTCTGTTTGCTGTTAGACATAGAAACAGCCATGTATTCAGGAAGTTACCTCTGGCTTTTAACTGTGAGAGTAAAGATGAACATTAGGTCAGATTCCAGGAACAAAAACACAGAGACAGAGAGAAACAGAAACAGAGGCACGAAATAGCGGGATAAAGACACTGGCTCTTTGCCAGTCTGTTCCTTTTAGTTTCAACACTGTGGCTCCCTGCTTCCATGATATTCTCAAGATGCCCTCAGCAGACATACAGAAGCTTTTATTTTACAACAGTTAATGGTAAAAACAGCTGTGGAAAATGTGAGTATTCTTATTAAAGACTCATTCAGGTGCTAGCCTTTGGATACTTGCTTATCAATCTCCCATTCCCCACTGTATACTGTTGATGTCATCTGCAGTTTTATTGTACTGTAGACAAAATGATTGAAATGGTTGCATAAACCCCAAAACTATAGTATATTTTAGAGGTTGTGTTGGCTACAGAGCTACAATATGTTCAGTTGGTGTGTGTGTGCCAGCCTGACTCTGTATGGTTGCCAGCACCATTTCAGTCAAAGGTCAGTCTTTGAGCACTACTTATTTGTGGAGAAATAAATCCTAACATTGGATGTGCTGTTACTTGTGCATTATTAAAACCGTGTATTTTTTATTGTTACACATATTAAACCATGACATTAATACAAGCTGATGTCAAGAACTTATATTTTCTGTTTCCATATTGTAGCAGTTGGCAAAGCAAACATACAGAAAGTTCTTTTGTTCTCCATATCTTGCACCATTTGTCATCTTAGTGAGGAGTAAAGTGCTTTAGCAGACTGTGTGCCTGCATGTTTGAGACTACCTGTCTCGTTCTTCATGTGTCCAAAGTGCCCAAGCAGCAGAATTTGGTGTTTGAAGTATTTCTGATTTACAACAGGTGCTTTTGTTGTCACAGCAGCAAATATATTTTTAACATTAAGACAAGGGGAGAGTGAATGCAGAGAGAAACAAAGGTGCAGAGCAATTCACCAACCTGTTTTATCTGTCATATTTTCATGTGATAAAGAACAGTCTTGCATCTCCACCTAAAGCCATCCCAAAAAAGGAGGAGGAAGAAACTGGAGAACTGAACTATCAGCAAACTCGTGTGATACTGGATTTTGTCTGCATTTTTCGGAACATGTTAGTTAAAGTGATATAAACACAATTAGCTCAAATCTAAATATTTTCTACCAAATTAATTAAGTCAGAAAGCATAAACATTCTAAGGGAGGGACTGAAATGTGGATACATCGATACTCTATGGATGATTTCCTTTACTTTACAGCCACTTTAAATTATATTGGAAATGGTTAAAATAATCTTAAAAGGTAAAAAGCAATACTCCGTCATAGCAGGATATTTTGTTAAATGGTCTAAAATTTTGAAGTTAAAGTGAGTAAGATCATGACAACCAGGTGAGAAACAGCAGCAAGGATAGCTGAGAATCACCAGATGTAACCTATCTGACAGACCAGGAAAGAGGCAGAAAGAGAGTAACACACAGTTAACCACTAATAACCTTGACAAAGAGAAACATGATTACATTTGCTAAAAAAAGGGTGCAAAGTAAGACATCAGCTTTGGAGATGTGTTATTTTCAGGTGAGTACAAATATAACATAAATATTTCTGGAATGAAGTTTGTGAGCTGAAAGCCAAAGGAAGAACCCCCACTGACAGTGTAACAAAGTCAGTACTGTGTTTCTTTAAGTGGTGCAAATAAACATCATGGCAAAAGTGTGTGTGTGTAGGAATTTTGGAAGCATTCTTCAAGCAATCTGCCAAAACATTATTCAAGCATCAGAAATAAATCTTTCAGTACAATAAAGATCCAAAGCCTGTCCAGTAAGGAACAAATGGGTTATCACAGACAAAAAACTTGTCAATGGTCTAGTGTGAAATAACTGAAAGCTTTGCTGCCTGAAATATAGAAGAAAGTGTTACCACAGTTCATACAGAAACTGGTTGGTTCACTGTAAGCTAAATGTTGGTACCAAAACATCGTAACGGTTACTGAAGCTACTGAAAGCCTTGCTCAACTGTATTTTTTTTTTCCAATTAAACCTCTTTTTGTGGCACATTTTGCTTGGTTTTCTTTTACTTACTACTGCAACTTCTCTTTATCAAAGAGAAACAAATTCATGTTTTTAAGGTTCAAGTGTCCAAATATTTCATTTTAGTTTTGGCAACTACCGGATGTGTGCTGTGTTTGCCATTTAGAAGAGTTTTAACACGCTTCCATGAAAAGTCTGACAGCCTCCCAAGAACATTTGGGGAGTGTAAGTTAATTTTGATTTTAACAGACCTTGCATGACATCATTTTACGTGACAAAAAACTTGATTCAAGGCAAGCTGTTGCATTAGTTTCACATGGCAGCTAATCTAAACTGTGACAAGCAAATTTTCTTTCCATAGATGACAAGCTTCCATTACAGCTGTGACTGAAGCAGCATCAAGAAAAGGAAGCAGTATAATTATTCCAAATGATTATGTTGTTAAAGAGTGTGTCGCTGTGAGGTGAAAAGACCAAATTCTACAATAACAAAGAATTGTAACAAGATTTTCTTTTTAAACCTTCTTCAGAAGTGAGATGTATTTGATTCAAACAGAGCAATCCTCATGCTTATTGCAGTTTTTTTTTTGATTGATTAGAATTAGATAACATTTTTAGAGGAAATGAATGTATCTTCAAACATTTGTATAAAGGAGAGCAAGTTGACCTGGCGGTCATCCCGCCTGATAATTATTTCCAGTGGTTGACAGCAGGAGGAACTGTGCTCCACTGAGTTGATGAGAGACACAGAAAAACTGTTTACCTTGTTCTGTTTTTCTCTGCATCACACTCTCCCTGTCTCTTTTCTCTCCTTCTCCCTTTACCTCTGCCGCTGTCAGTCTCGTTTTCTCACCCCCTCATAATCTGGTGCCATTGTCATCACTCAGAGAGGTGTGTGTTTGTTTGAGAGAACAGTTGACACACCGCTCCTGCGTGTCTTTTAACAAGGGCATGTAACTAACGACTAATGTATCACACTGACAGGAAAAAACCCTTGCTAACTGTAAACTAACCTCATACTGATGGCAGGCAACACTTTCTTAACAGCTTGTGTTTTGGCCCACGTGCCTTGTTGTATCACGGTCAACACGCCATCCTCTAACCAAAAGAGTACATAATTTGGTAACTTGTGGACTGGCAGACTAAAAAAATGTGTTACATAGTCAGTACCAGTAACTGTGTGGCTGGTTTCCACTGTCTTTGGCTACATATTTAGCCCCTGAAGTGTTTCCCCTCATGGTGCTCATTGACTGGTTATTTAGGTCACAACCCTGCAGCTGTGTGACTAATATCGTCTTTCTACTTGATTTCATCAACTTTGGCAGTCTTGTTTGACCAGGTAGTGCCACGTGGTGTGTAGAACCCTTGTGCCATTGCAGCATTTAAAAATTGATGGATGACTCAACAGAAAATGGTCTTGATTTACTATCTGGCAAAGCTGGCCAGTCGGCTTATTGTGAAAAAAGGGAACCTCCTTATATTGGATGTATGACTCATAAAAGAATATTGAACAACAGTTTTGTTTATTCACAAGTGTATTAATACAGTGTGTAGAGATTCTGGAAATATGAACCAGTGTCTGTCGTTTTTGTTTTTCTTGTAATGGCTTTGGAATACCTTTGTCATCACTTGGCCACAGGACTGACTGCAACTAGCTTTCCTTTTCTTTTAAGTATGTTTGTTTATTCTAATTGTTCCGTTATTTTTTATTACTGCCAAAATGATTTCCATTCTTTTGTGTTTAATATAGGGTGCCTGTTAGTATATATAATCAGTCTAACCCCTTATTAAGCTTTTTTTTTTTTCCAGGCTTAGTCAATACATGGCAAATGTGGGAAATATATCTCATTTCCAGTGATGAAAAAAGTAGTTCTGTTTCTGAAAAATTGTAAAATAGTTTTAGGAGGAGATGTAAATCCTGCTCAATCTGCAGTAGAACAACTAACTTGTGTATGCATCACTATGCATGTGTGTTTGTTATTCTGTGTACAGTGTTTGTGTGAGAAGGTCAGAAGGCTAGTCAGACAGATTCTGATGCACTGCTGAAGTCAGAAGTGTTCTCTAAACTGCTCTGACCTTTGTGCTCCTGCACTGCAGTGTTTATATCAGCTCCACTGGCATTAAACACAAGCCACATATTTTTAACATTAAGATCCTTCAGGCTCACCCTGGGCCATGTAAATAGTGAGCGGCACATCAGCCTGGATCAATCAGCTCACTGCCTGTTTGGACCAGCTCCATATGTGTAGAGTGTGGGTGTTCAAGTGTGTGTATGATTATGTTTATTGAAGCCAAACTACACTGTTAGTAGTTAAGTTTCATAAAACAATAGCTGTTTCCATCACCCAAGATTACTTGATTGTTTTGCAGATCCAGTGCCAAATAGACCTTGTGGCACTGTTTAAACAAGTATTAACATAAGAAGTTATAACAATACCACAGTGTAAAAGTGAATGCTTGTTAAGTCCTGTATTAAGAGATTTACACAAGTAAAAGGGTGTGGTATTTAATTTCAAAAGGTAACAATAACAATAAGATAAGATAAGCTAAAACTTTATTAATCCCGAAGGAAATTCTTGTGCCAGATAGCTCCAGGATTACAGTAACAATATACATAGAACAATAGAGCAATAAAAACAATAGGATGCGAAACACAGTTGTCATATAAATGTGGTCAATTTAAAGTACATTGTCCCTCTGAAATTAACACTCAAGTCAAGAACAAGGTCCTCCATACTGTACTAAATGCAGTACTTGGGTACATTTACATGGACATTACTATTTGCCTTTCCTCATTGCCTTTTTCAAAAGCAAATACATAAAAAGTGTAAAAAGCACAAAAATCAAAGAATTTTACTTTCTTAGCTCGTGGGGAAATACCTGAATAGTGATTTAAGATGCTAAGCCTCTTGGAACTGAGTTGATATTTCTAATGGGAACAGAGCCAGTGACATTTTGATATTTTTCAGCTGCTTGACAGTGTTTTTGAATGCCGGTTTATTCAGGCAAAGCAGCAACACTGACCTCTTCTGGTTATTAAGTGCTACACTATAAGGATTTCAACAGAAGTGTTTTTTCCAAAATATCTAAGCACTTGGAAATATCGACTAAAAAATTGATCATGTTTGATTTTTTTTTGCAAAGATTATCATGTATTACTAATTGCTTTCTGACTTTTTATAACCTTTCAGAAGGCTGCACCTCTCACTACAAAACAGAAATATTTACATATTAAAGAAACCATTTACAGCACTAATAAACTTGTACAACACGGAACAAGCAAGATGGAACATTAAGATAAGTTAAAAAAAAACATTGACACACCAGTTTTTACTGACCTCTGTGACCTTCTGAGTGTTTGCACGTAAGGAAGTGGGAGTATTCACACACAACTTGACACCAAACTATTCATAGAACTATTCATAAACACAGCATTTTTACATCCAGATGCATGGACTTTGCATCTAGAAAGACTCTACATGTCAGACTAGGTTTGTACGTGTATGTACGCGCCTACATCCTCTATTATTAGTGCATGCTGCAGTGGTGTCAGTTCAGTATATAACAAGCAATGTCAAATGAGGTGTTAAATGCCTCACATTCCAATGTATGGAAAGCGCAAGCTCTTAGAGTTAAACATGGTAAGTGTGTGCACATTGCATGAGATGAAGTTAAGTAATGATAAACTGTGTGTTGGTAAAAAAGGGTGGCAGTCATGAATAGAAAAAAGCAGTTTTGTGGTGTTCTCTGAGTCATCTAAACCTGTTTTAAATGTTTAACTTCCTGACTAATTTCAGTGTAGATTATCTTGCACTTATGCTATCTAATTTTGTGTATCAGTCTGAATGAAGCTAATTAAGTACTGTATGCCCAATGTGCTCTTATCACTTTTTAGGGAACTTAAATGCATACTTCTTTGGCGTAAGAGCTTGGACTTTAAGGTTACCTTTGATTTGACTGAAAAATGATACTCTGAAATATATCTAAGAATATATTATTATCAGTATGTGTTTTAATAAAATAACACTTGGACAAGTATTTAGTCTGTATATGTGTGTGTGTGTGTGTGTGTGTGTGTGTGTGTGTGTGTGTTACAGAGCTGTAGTTTAGGGGGTCCAGATGGCAGGCATGAGGGGCCTGGCCTGCATTGGAGTCTGGCTCTAGAGTCCACAGGGGCTCACACTTCACCTGGACACATTCCACAGGTATACATAAACACTCACCAAAGTAATTAACTAAAGGAACACACACTCAAGTAGGACTAAAAGTGCTCCAGTTCTTTGGAGGATATCTCAGCAAATCAGCGCAGCAATGCCAACTTCGTTGACAGAACTAATGTCTCCTTAATCAGAACATAAATGAACATAAATCTTAACTGTCACAAATGTAATTTTTTAAAAGAAAAGTCTTATATTAATTAGTCTTACATTCTACATCTGAACTGTCTGCTTGGAAAACTTGTTTTCTACCTTCAGCTTTGATTAAGATTGTATTTCATTGTATTTCATCAAGAAAATTCAATCAGTCTCAAAATATTTACCTTAGACATCAGTATGACATTATGTCATTTTGTGTGTGTCTTTGGCTTAGGACGTGTGCCCATGAGGTCGTCATCACTGGTCCTGCTCCTCCTGATCGGCGTCCAGGCTGTACTGAACATGGGAGGTGGATTGGCCCGGAGTGCCGGGGCACCTAACCACAAAGTAGGACAGCAGACGGGAGCCAATCACAGAGCAGGACAGCAGCAGACAACAGCCAGGGACCACCTTACTGAAGACCATACTTCAAAGCAGCATCATAGGACCAGCCACCACAGGACCAAGAGGCCTCATCGGGCAGCTTCAAACACAAAGGATAGGAACCCTCTTACTGGGCACTCTGTATCAGATTCCCTCCCTGACCCATCCATCCCTGTGGTGGACCCCAAGCTCTTCTCCAAGAGACGTTACCGTTCCTCACCCCGTGTTGTGTTCAGTGAGGTTCCTCCATCACATGATGCCCTGGAAGGTGAGGGCTATGACATTGAAGGAGTTAGAGGGGTGAGGGTAAGGCGCAGAGCAGGATCGCAAAACATGCATCGAGGAGAGTACTCAGTATGTGACAGCATTAATACCTGGGTGGGCAACCTAACAAAAGCCACAGACATAACTGGAAATGAGGTGATAGTGCTGCCCAATGTTACAATCAACAACGTGGTGAAGAAACAGTTCTTTTATGAGACCACCTGTCGATCCCCCACTCACAGGGGCTCTGGGAGTGCAAAAGGAGGAAGGCCAGGGGGGCGGGGTGGCAAACAAGGTTCCAAATCAGGCAACTCAGGCTGTCTTGGCATTGACAGTCGCCACTGGAACTCCTACTGCACCAACACACATATTTTTGTAAGTGCCCTCACCATCCACGAGGAACGGACAGCCTGGCGTTTCATCCGCATCAATGCCGCCTGCGTGTGTGTTCTCAGCCGGAAGTCTTGGGTAGGAAGACCAGGGCACTGACTGAGGAGGACGACTCCTGACCGCTGAACTATGAACCAAGCACACACACTTCTCATTAACAGCCACTGCAGCTTTATTGCCAATACTGTAATCCTTTTCCCTCATTTCCATACAAACACCCACACTGACCACAACATTCAATGCACACACGCATACATACACTCAAACAGCATCATCTATCCACCCCCTTGGCCCCCTGACCCTACCTCAGTCAGAGAAGTCCTGGTTATGGTTAAATTATGAGGACTGCATGTCATATTTATGGTTTATACAGTCAAATATGGAAATATATATGTGTATATATATACAAAATGAATTCAACCTTTTAATGTTGATATTGTTGTTGTTGTTGTGTTGTTCGCGCTGTTATTTATTAAACACCTCAGTACTTGCCTGGTTTGTTGTGTCTGTTTAAGATATTGTTGATGATCACACTTTGAATTTAAAGCTGCTCTGGTAGTTATAAATATAATGCAGACTGTGATTATGTTTATTATTAGTTGAATGACCCACTTCTGCAGGTCTCCTCACCTCTAGGTTGTTTTTTTATCATCTTTCAGCTCCTTGTTCTACTATTTTAGGTTCATTCTCACTATTCTATAAATTACTGATTCCACAGTCAACCAGTCCTGAAAAACAGGCTTAACAAACTTGCCATCACCCTATAACTGTGTACTTCCCCCAGGTGGCCCAAAATATTTTGGGGGATGCACATTTCAGACTTGGGATTAAGCCCACAGAAGGGATCACAAGATGAATCTTGTGGGAACTGAGAAGAAAACACTAAACTTTGGTTGACATGATTGTGTTTTCCTTTTTATCCAATAGTTGCTTTTAAACTTTTGATATGCTTTTTAGCTTTACCTTTTCAAGCTGCTAAGCTTATTCAAAGTGGGGAATAATATTCTTTAGAAAATTCACCATTCACCATGTATCAAGGGGCTTCAAAGGGCCATCGCCTTATATAAACAGGTCACAGAGACTCCCAATATGGAGAAAAAAGTAAGAGCTTTGAACTGACAAGACCAGACGCTGAGTCAGCTTAATTTTTTCCAGACTGTTAGCGCTTACACGCACCTAATTATATCTTCTTTTTTATTTTAATTTCCGGTGACTAATCTCTCAGTTTGCAACTCAACAGCAGAGCAGGGTGGATTTTTTTAGGAATGCAACATAGAAAGACTTATCATCACTTGCGTATGTGGATATCCACGGCTAAAGGAATGTGATTCATACCATACAGGCACGAGAGACATGCTCTTCATTTTATACACACAGTGGAAGATTTATTGGCTGTGATGTTCCCAGTTTTCCCAGCAGTGGTGGAGACTTCTCATCACCTTGGCATACTGGTGTAAACACTACGGGAAGTGCCTGTGAGTCTGGACTTGGAAAGAATGAGGATCTCATATGCAGAAAAAAGCATACTATATCTTAGCAAGGTATGAGACCAAAACAAGTCACCACAACAACTTTAATGCTTCTAATCAGAAAGAAAGTTTGGGCACTGCTGAAAGGATTACACATTTTGCTGATTTTTAAGTGGATAACATGAATGCATGCTGCAGTTCCTATAAACATAAATGCAACATTAATATCATTATTGGTATTATTTTTATTATTACCAAATTATCAATGCAGATTAATCAGCTGTGGTGACCCCTTGGGCAGAATACGAAGGAGCAGCCAAAAGTACATTCATTCATTAGTAGTTGTAGTAATAGTACTCAATACCTTGTTTGGCCTCAGTCAACATATTAGTAAGGCAAGTCCACTAATGCATGATTAATTAAGTTTCAAACTTTGTGGTAATTCCCAGCAACTTTGGATATTACAATAGAGCAGGTTGATGCTTACAAAGCTCAGCAAGGTTCAATCATTGCATCAAACACTTCCAAGGTGCAATACTGGTTGTGTGAAATGTCAGAAAATGGCAATTAAGAAGAACTGTAAAAGAAAACCTGTATTTTTTTCTGCTAGGTAGAAAGGCAAAGCAAAATAACCTCCATTTGACTGCAAAGAAGCTATAAGAAATTTAGTGTTTTACAGAGGGGCATTTTACAGTTTACAACGTGTAGCTTCATAAAAAAAAACATTACCACATAAAGCAATATACTGATAATTTAAGCCGGGTATGGAAACAAGTCTTGTGGACAGATGAAATGGCCACAATAATGGCATATTTGGAGAAAAATATAAGCTGTATTTGACTGTTAAACTTAGGATGGAAATAATTTGCTTTTAATGTAGCAGCTAATGGCACTGGAAATATGCAACAAAACAATGATCCAAAGAGTATTTTCCCCCCTGGGATTAATAAAGTATTCTGATTCTGATAAAAAAAAAAAAGAAACCCACCATGAAGCTGAAGCTGTTATGATGTCCCTTGTCATCCTGTACCATATATAACTAAATCTTTGGCTTAAATGTGGCCTACATCTGCAGTATTTTTATGAGACACTGTTGCTTTGACTGATGGTACTGAATCAGGGTGAGTCTGGTTCAGCTACAGGTCCATACATCTATCACTAGTTTGAAGCAGATCGGGTCCACACTACCTATGCGTGACCAATGACAAACCTGGCCCATAACTTTTGGGCCACATCTGGCTCACACAACATTTGCCAGTGCTGAGCCATAAATCCCAAAATGTAGCTCAGATTAGTTCCAAGTGTGCCTGCTATCTGGGAAGACATAAACTTGATTAATTAATGATACCACAATTGCTAATTGCTGTTTAGCATGTTATTATGTTGTTGTTATGTTTTTCAGTCACTATTCCTATTGGTTATAATCTTTTATAACTCTCTGTGAGTGTTCAAACGCAAGGCAGAAAGAAATGTCTTTTAATCAAATTTAACACAATCAAAACCCTGACAATGGAATGGAGGCTTGTTTACACCACTAGAGGGTACATTGTCATTCATTTATTTAGGAGCATGCATTTATCACACTGCATTTCCTAAACACAAGTAACTAGACAAATCACAATAATCTATGGCCAGCAGTGAGACTTTTATCATTTGACTTGATTTTGTGCTTTGAGAGCACGTGCTGGTATGAAAATATTAAATCCACTAATGACAGCAAACCAGCTAACATTCAAATATGAGGTCTTAAGATTTACTAAGGGTCAATTCCCATGAACATGCAATCCCCGAATAATTTCCTTCTCTTAGTTTGCACTAAGCATCTCTTTAGATGATAATATGCTACCCTCTTCTGGTCAAATTGAAGACTACACTAAATAGATGGTGCCAAAAGAATAGGAGAGACCTATTCCACCCTCTCTCACACATAATTCTATTTCTTCCCATCAGCAGTTGAATTCTGGACCTCTTCTGACATTCTCACCCTCCCCAGGTACCTGGCTGTGCTCTCACCTGCACTAATGCTGCTGCTTCGCAGATCACACGCAGTGCTTTTCAGCTCTGATGGTGTTGCCAGGAAACCTCACCACAGCAAGGCTGTCTGATCAAAGGTTTTTTTAGACAGTGATTTAAAACCAGCTTTCACTTTGGAAAGAGCTGTGAACAGGCAGCGTGGTTTGTTAACCCTGACCCATTTTCCCTCGAGTTTGCTGCAGTAGCTGTAAAGTTACGTCGTTTGAAAAGAGGTAATAAAAAAATGGCTTGTACATTAGTTTCTTTGATGAAATTTTCTTTTATGTGCACTTTTCTAAATCATGTTAAGTTCATGGAGGCAAACACGACTAATACAGCAAATACATAACATTTCTGTCACTCCATAGATGTTGTCAAAGACCTTTTAGATGAGGGTAATTTGTCTGTAGCCTGCATTTACATCATGCAAATACCAGCAGTATAAGAGCACTCAGGTGATATAAAACAAATTCCCAATATGACCATTAGATGGCAGTATGCTGCCACAGCTGGGTGGTTTCATCCACGTTTCAACTCTCCTACAAGTTTGCTGCTGTATGAGTGTTGATCAACTCTTGTTTAAAATCATATTTAAAAGAAGCTCAAGCAGCTTTGCTTTTGTATGAGACTGTATTTTTTAGCTGCCAGATACCATAGTCAATCAATAATGACCTCAGAGCTCACAAAGAAGGTGCAGACCCTGATTCAAATGTCGATGAAACAACTGGCAAACATCTGCTCTTACTGATCCTGTACTTTCAAGAAACGAGAACAAAAGTATTTTTAGTCAAATTCTGCTTAAAATACAGTGTGATGGCAGTGATAACAACCAACTTCTAAAAGACTTTGTCTATACATGTTTGACTTTCATGTACAGTCAAACATACCACCATCATGAAAAATGAGAGTCATAATAGATCATGTCAGCTTCATGATCTTCCTGTTAAGCATCTCGTTGAGCTATAAATGATCCACTCAGCTATTTGTTATCTATTTTTGTGGAGGCTATGACCGATACATACTTCTCTTGTTCACATGTTTGGAATGCATAGCAACTGAGCCACTAACAGCCAACAACAACCAACAAGCTGGGACTCAGTGAGCTTATCAGCCTTTCCACTTTTGGAGCAGCTCTGGTCAGTTTTCTTCAGCTTCCATAATTCCCTTAATGGGTCTCAAAACACAAACAGTGATTCAGTTTGGAGACACATATGAATGATTTTAAGCAGTTACATGCTTTCTATTTAACCTCTCTCTGTCGAGTCATTCCTGTCTGATTCCGTCTTCCCTTCATAAACCAGCTTGGCAGACCACTTTGTTCCTCTATAAGGACATTTTCTGACCAGTGCCTAATTTCCAGTGATAAAAAATGGGCTTCTCTTCAGCAGTTCCCTCTGCTTTCCACTGTTGTGTGGAAAATATTTATGTCCAGTATGGTGCTGCTCCACAGTTACATACACTGAGTTGCTGATGACAAAAATCCAACAGAGGAGCTGCTCAGCAGCACATTTAGATTGCATCTTTTTTATGCTTAGCTAGAGATGCTTTGCACTTGATTTGAAGATCCACTGAGAATTACAAAGTCAAAAATGAGTCATTTTGAATAGATAGTTTGATTTTATCTAATACCTAAGGGCAGAACACTGAAGACTGCTGGGTCAAAAGAAAAACAATAATATAAAATAATATTTTTGAAAATATAATATTTTAATATTATAATATAAAAACAATAACATTAACAACCTGAACTTACAACCTAACTTAGTACTTTATACTACTACGTTATATACACTTACTTCTTGTTTAATTAGGTACACCTGTTCAAATGCTTGTCAAATAAAAATAAGCAATAAATAACAAACCTAATAAGCCAGTCACATGGCAGCAATTCAGTGCATTTAAGCATGGAGACATGGTCAATAAACCTACTGATTTCAACCAATCAAACCTTGAAGCAGACTGGCTACAACAACATAAGACCACACCTCTTGTCACTCCTGTGAGCTAAGAAAAGCAAATTGAGGCTACAGTTCACACTAACTCACCCCAGTTGAACAAAAGAACATTGGAAAAATGTTGCCTGTTCAGATGAGTCTCCATTTCTCCTGCAACATTTGGCTGGTATGATCAGAATTTGGCGTAAACAACATGAAAGCATGGATCCATACTGCCTTATATCAATGGTTTAGGTTGCTGGTGGTGGTGTAATGGTGAGTGGGATATTCTCTTGGCACACTTTGAGCCATTTAGTACCAACTGAGCATCATTTAAACACTACAGCCTACCCTAGAATATTGCTGCTGAACAAGTCCATCCCTTTAATGCCACAAGAAAGCCCTACTCATCTTCTGATGGCTGCTTCCAGCACAATAATATGCCATGTCGCAAAGCTCAGATCATCTTAAGCTGGTTTCTTGAGTGTGAAGATAAGTTCACTGTAGCCAAATCTGCAGCAACTGCATGATGTTATCATGTCAATATGGACCAAAATCTTTGAGGAATGTTTTTTGAGGAATGAATTAAGGCAGTTCTGAGGGGAAAAGGGGGTCCAATCCAGTATTAGCAAGGTGTATCTATAAGTGGTCTGTGAGTGTAAGATTTTGCTATAAATTATATTTGTTCATAAAAAGCTTTACTTTACAGTGCATTATTCAAACTGATTTTATTACATCTGTAAAACTGTAACACGATGCATATATTCATATGAATTTGAACTTGTATGAAACCATTCCACCGGGATTCTCGGCAACTAAACACAGAAACTCCCAGATAGCCACTGGGTGATTCTTCAAAATTTAGAATTAGTCTAACTTAATAATGCATAAAAAACTTCTTAATAAATGATCAGATCATTTCAATTATTTTTATTTTAAATGTTTTATTATTTTGTTCTACAAGAGGCCTGTACTGCTGCATAGTTCTTTTAAATCTACATGAAAGGCCTGAGAACGGTTCAGCTAATGCAGTTAGGAAATGACTCAACACCATCATGTTTATTACTCTAAAAGGAAATTGTGTAAATCCTGTTATCAAATGTCAAGATTACAAAATTAAACAGATCTTTTCAAAGATCTAATGGCTGCACAGCCCTTGTGGTGTCATTAGCCAACAGGGTACCGCTGAAAACTATGCTACTATTGGACAAATACAAGGGAGGAAAAGAGTGGGAAGGTTTGTTAGAAGACAGAAAGAGAGAAGAAAAGTAGGAGGGCAGAGGTGAGAGTAGGGACTTTAAATGTAGGAACTATTAATGTTAAAAGGAACCCAGCCACAGGGGCCCACAAGCAAGTGTACTCCTAGTGCCGGTCCCAAGCCCGGGTAAATGGGGAGGGCTGCGTCAGGAAGGGCATCCGGCATAAAATCTTTGCCAAATCAAATATGCGGATTCATAATACGACTG
>VUQH01022244.1:10905-36058 GCA_015106775.1 Etroplus canarensis | reverse complement strand
ACCCTAGACCAACCTCAGACTCTACAGGCCTAAGCAGGTTAAAAAGTCCACTGCCCTCTCTCCTAGACATCTCCATAGCTCCACAGGTATGTCATCTGGACCAACTGCCTTTCCACTCTTCATCCTCTTCATTGCTGCCCTCACTTCCTCCTTACTAATATTCTGCACTTCCTGATTCACCATCTTCCCTCTCTCTGCCCTCCTCTCTCTCTATTTTTGGATTCTTTTTTACTGTTAGTGATTGATAAAACTCTCGTGTGGGACATAACGTGGGGCATGAACTTTTATTCGGCCTCTGAATTGGGGCATGCTAAAAAAGTGGTGTCGTGAAAGGCTTAAAGCATAAAACCTCTGTCAATTTATCAATGCAGATTAATCCACTGTTTCGACCCCTTAGGGAGAGTACAAGGGAACAGCCAATGGTACTTTTTTAAAGTTTGAGAACCACTGATCTAGAGGAACCTGGTGACACCTGCCTTTGTGTGCTCAAACCACCAACATAAATAAATGTTTTAAAAACTCAGCACTAATCAAGAACAGAGAAATCAAATACCTATTTGCAAACGGTTTCAAATAAGAACACTTTTTTCAAACTAGTACCTACCAAGTTAAAGAAGCGTGGAACTGGCTGACATCACAGCTCAGCTGACAGGGGAACTGTTAATCTTTACATCCTGTCACACTGCTATGAGAGCGAGCCTCTTGTCATGGGTGGTTGAATGCTTTTTTTCTGTACCATGATATTTTTGGCAGCGGTTTGGTAGTAAGGCAATAGTTGCGACATACAACCTTTCACAACAAAATTTGATCTTTTAGCGCTCGTATCATGATTTCTGGAAGGAGACATTTGTGTTGAGTTTCTCAAATGTATTTTTTTCTTTTTTGCTATGAGTCCCTTCCAATTCCACCATACTTACTACATTATTATAGCTAATGTCTCCAAACCTGGGCAATTCAGAGTAAAACAATCTAGAGGGATAAATGGCACAAAGGCCAGTGAGCAGACCACTATTTATTTGACTTTTCGGTGAACTGTCCCGTTAAAGGTTAGCGTCACAGTTTTTTATGTCTACCTTTAAACAATACACAGTCAGCCATAACTATCATAAATCAGTATGTGCAGGGGTGATGATCAGTGCAATCAAAAAAAGTCTGAATGAACTTATTGGTATGAAAACGTGATACTGATCTTGAATATTTTGGGATGGGTGTTTTTATGCACAGTGGTACAGCAGGAGGTGCAGGATGGGAGTGGATGATTGGGAGGAGGGGTAACCTGATAGATTGACCTGTGCCCAACAACTTGCTCCCAGGCTGTTGACAGTGTGAATAATACATGACTGTATTTTAAGTGTATGTATCTTTTTTGTGTGTCTCTGTTTAACTGTGCCATAGTCTGTACAAATATGATTGACTCATTAACTGGATCAAAACAAACAGCCCTGATGGATGTATGAAAAGAATATGAGTTTTGTTTTATAATTGAATGAGTTTGACACCAGCAGTTCTTGTGCTACAGGTAAAATTAACATAGGAGTAACATGCTGACGCAATGGAGGATCACATGACTTCATCAGACACAGCGGGTACAAGAAGCACTTTAGTAACCATGGTAAAAGGCTCTGTAGGAGTAGATGTGGACTTGCGTGTTCTGTGTAACAGAACGAAGGTCCTGAAGCAGAGAGCAGTTTCAGCCATCCAGCCTGACAGCTACCTGAGGAACAGGTGAGAGACTGGGGAGAGGGGATCCAGTGACACACCTGCTACTATGCACTTGCTTTTGGCTAAGATGATATCACGTATCAAACGCAACAGACTGCACTGCATACATGCATGTGTGTGCACCTCTGAAAACTACTCACTGCAGCAGACTTCACTTGCATCTTTTCCCATTTTTGGGGGTAAAATTAAATTTGTAAATTTTTAGATCAGAGAGAGTTTAATATTAAAAAATTGAATTTATATACGATGTAATGGGAGCTTGTCTTGCTGTTGGATTAGGATCAGAGAGTTAGAGAAGTCCAAGAGGACCCTGTTGCTGCAGCTATATCAGCTAGCCTCTGCCTCCCAACTCCCCAGCATGCAACACTCCCAAAGGCTGGACCAGAGACTCCACATGCTCAGGGAGGAGGTCAAGACCATGGTGAGTACTTTCTGGAGATTTCAGTGGCCATTAATGAAGAAAAACTAAACGAACTTCCAGCTTTGAACTCCCGGAATTTAGAAGATGCCCCTGGATTGTTACAGTTGACACACGTCCTAACTTTTTCATATTTGAATGAAAAGTTTGGATAAAATAACATCCAACTTTAAATTTGAAAATGATTAGTTTCAGTTACAAGCAGTGTTACAGAACCTGGGTTGTAAAAAGTGGACTGCATTTATATGGTGCTTTTGTAGCCTTACTCATGACTCTGAGTGGTTTAGACTCTTTAATTCAGTTCTGTTTTCTATATATAATAATCACCTATCGAGTCACTTTATGTTGTTAAGACCTTATAAGACCTTATAATATTAGAGAGTAAACTGCAACAATCTGATGAGGCTCTATAACAAAGGACTTGGTGCTGGTGGGAAGAGTCAGTGACTCGGGTGAGGAGAGCATAGAGAGACAAGGACAATACACAAACTACGGTAGAGAGAGCACATACATACATGCATGGGAAATAAAAAGAGATAAGTGGAAGAAACGCTCAGAGTATCACTGGAAGCACTATAAGCCACATTTAAACCATACATTCATACAGTGCTTTAAGTATTTTAGCTACCCCACATTCATAGCTAGTTTAGAGTTACCAATTAACCTAATGTGTCTTTGGACTGTGGGAGGATGCTGGAGTACCTGGAGTGGCACAGGAACATATTCTGCACTGAAACCCCAACTGGGGTTTGATCCCAGGAACCTTCTGATGTGAGGCAAGAGTGGTCACCACTATACTACCATGCCACTCTTTTGTACTTTCTCTGTTATGAACTATATTTTGGAGTTTATATTAAACCTGTATAGTTATTTAAAATATATAAAAGGCATTTTTATTTGCATGATCATTGGTCAAAATTTATGTTAGTGGCATGTGGTCGTGTTTTGACTAACTTTCCTCTTTGCAGACATTACTTTATAATGTATCTTGTTTGCATCTTTTAATAAGTTATACTCTTTAATAGATAGAAACAAGTTTTTTTTTACAAGTGCACAGTGAAAAATACAAGAGACACAAGCCAGGGAAGTGTCACAACAGATATTTTTACTAAAATACTAACACACAAATTAGTGTAGGCATCTCTAACATATTATCAAGAAAGCTTAGAGTAGTTGGGATCAGCTCAGAAGTATTTTAGACTTATCTGTGGTTTTCTGTGTTCTCTCTCTTTCTCTCTCTCTCTCTCTCTCTCTCTCTTTCTCTCTCACTCAGACTCAGGAGAAGGAGCGAGAAGAGCGAGTATGGAGGGAGCGACTACAGCGCTGTCAGAGGCAACTGAAGGCCAAAGAGGAGGAGATGAGTCGACAATCCCAGTATTTTGAGAACTTTAAAACCCAACTCCAACACAAGCTAAGCCTTGCCCGGGACAGAGAGCAGAGCCTACAGAATCGAATCTACACTTTAGAAAAGCAGCTACTTGAAATGACTGTGAGAGCTGCTACTGGTGTGGCAACAATCAGAGCAATCCGAATTACTTCTGGGACTGTGCAATGCTTAGAAGAACAAGACAGGCTACCTTCCATGAGGGGAGAGGGTGAAGGAGAAGAGGAGACCAAGGAGGAGAGGTGGAAGCAATGGAAGACAAGTGTTGGAACTGAAAGAGAAGAAAAGCGAGACGGTGATGAGGGAAAAACAGAAAACGATATAGATGGAGGAAGAAACAATGACACAAAACAGTCTTCGAATGAGGCAAGGCTGCAAGGATTCATTGTCAGCCTGCAGGAGGATCTCAGAGTGTTGCTGGAGAGAGAGGAGGAGAAGATGACTGAGTGGAGGGGACTAATGGAGCAGCTCCAGGAGGCCCAGGAAAGTAGCCACTTCCTCGACTGCAAAGTGGATGAGATGAAGGCAGAGATTCATCAGCTGAAACTCACTGAGAGCTCACTGATAGAGGAACTTGAAGAACTGAGAGAGGAGAACCAAAGACTGCAGCAGGTCCTCAGGGATTCAGCTAACCAAACACACAGTCAGCCATCCACAATCCCTGAATCCACATTCCCGAGTCCTGGGACCAGCATGCCTATCTCCAGTCTACCTGTTTGTTCTGGGCCCTCCAGTACTCTCTCATTTTCCACTGCCACGGGAATATCATCATTGGCTTCCTTTGGA
Source organism: Etroplus canarensis (assembly GCA_015106775.1). NCBI lineage: Eukaryota > Metazoa > Chordata > Actinopteri > Cichliformes > Cichlidae > Etroplus > Etroplus canarensis. Next base: position 31,748 of record VUQH01022244.1, on the reverse strand, counting down.
GAGGTACATATGACACAAATATGATAATTACTACTGCAGCCATAATTTATTAGAAAGTCTCACTGTGCTCTCCAAAAATAAGGCCTAAGTACAACAGAAGGAGTAGATCAGAAAAACTCACTGACCACTTACTATTTTTAATGTAGTGACTTTATTTGGCATTTCATTATCAGCTGTTTGTCATTATAGACAGGTCAAATAATGTTGGTATATGGGCCTATTTTATTACTGACTTAATGGTATTAATTTATGACAGTGCATTATAACGTGAACAAGATCAATGTCTGTAGCACAGATTCAGTGTTTTTTAACATGTCCCTTTCTGTAACTGCTTCTACAGTTATGAAACTAGCAACATTTCCTGATAGCTGACTAATACATAACATGGAGTTACACTGTATTAAAAGAATGCTTGTCATTTTATCAACTTTGTCTCATCTAAGATCTTAAATTGTTATTTTTTTCTGCAGGTCCAGCCAACTTCAGTTATGAGAATAAAGCCTCATTCATCAGAAGTTACACCTGTTCTCCACCAGGCTACAGCAGAGAGCACACAAAGCAACAAAGATGATTGCTCCTTACCAGTTAAATCAAAAACACCAACTAAAAATGATCCTCAAAACCTCTTTCACCTCCACTCTGAACCCAACACCAACTTCAAGTCACTTTCTTTGACTGCAGAGTCATTAGATGAGTTTAAACTTGGAAACTGGTGCTCTGAAGGGATCTTAAACCTGGAGGAAAGCCCCAGCGAGGAATCTGATGCCCTGCGGGAAGCGTACAGGAGCTTGGGGTTAGGGAAAGATGTTAAAGCTCTTCAAGATCAACGTGATGACCTGGAGCTTGCCCTGAAGCATACACAGGTTCACCTGAAGTTGATGGCTGAGGAGACTGCTCAACTGAAATCACAACTCAGGAAACAAGCAGAGGAACTAGAGACTGAGCAGAGGCCTTCTAGAGAAAAGGTATGTTACTTAAGTTTTAGTATTCTCAGCTGTTTTTTACAGCTGAAGAAGCTTTGGTCTTCATCTAATATATCACTGATCAAATTCTGCATCTCTGTACAGATTAGTACACCGTTCCCTTATGATGGAAATAATCATCTGAGATCATCTCTTACTCAAGATGACACCATTCTTGCTCTTGCCCAGGATGATCTTATCCAAGCCCTGAATCAGGAAAACAGGGCCTTGGCAGACCGCATCCAGGAGCTCTTGGCTGACATTGACCTCAGAGAGGAGGACATCACAAAGCAGAAAACACAGCTAATGGAGCGTATCTCTGAGCTTGAAGAGGATCAGGTCAGGCTGGAGCAGGAGAACCAGGAACAGGGGTGTTTGATCTCAGAACTCACCAAGAAGACTGAGGATGATCTGAACACCATTATGGAACTCCAGCAAAAGTTAGTCAAAGGAGAAGAAACAGAACAGTTGATGTTCAATCAAGAAACAGGCACTTTGAAAACAGATTCAGTATCTGGTATTCAAATTAGTAATCACTGTGACTCATTAAAGAACAGCTCACAAAACCATCTTCATGATTGTCCACTGACAGATCAAGTGGCCCAGGTGACCAACTTAGTACAGAACCTCAAAGCAGAGCAAGAAGAACTGACTGAATCCATTAATTCACTCAGAGAGCAGCAAAGAGAAGTAGCGCTGTCAATCCAAGCACAGACAGAAGAGAAACAGCAATTAACTCGGACAGTTTGGGGACTGAAGGAGGAGAAAGACCACATCTCTAAATCTCTGACTGACCTTAAACAAGAGAAAGAGCAACTGAGCAGGACAGTTTGCAGACTGAGAGATGAGAGAAGACAGTTTATAAGCTCCATCAGTGGCCTAAAAGATGAGAAAGAACAGCTAACTGAGTCTTTATCTGCTCTTGAAAGAGAAAAAGTGGCAATAATAGAATCTCTCTCAAGTGGAAAAGAAGAGAGAAATCAAATAATGAAGTCACTACAGAGTTTACAGACAGAAAGTGACCAGTTAAGCCAGACAGTGCTGGGTTTGAAACAAGAGAGAGACAAACTAGACAATTCCCTTAAGTGTCTGAAGGAACAGAAGGACCAGGAACAAATATCTTACAATTTAAAAGAAGAACACGGCAGGTTGATGAAGTCAGTAAGCAGTTTAAAAGAAGAAAAAGTAAGAAATGAACATTCAGTCAGTTGTTTGAAACAAGAGGAAGCGCAGATAATGCTAGTAATTCAAGGCCTAAGAGAAGAAAGAAACAGTCTGCAAGCTCTCTGTATGCAAACTCAAATAGAGGAGAGAAATCACAAGCAACAACTGTTGAGTCCAAGCGGTGCTGGTGTGGCAAAGAAGACTGAGGTGCCTGCTGACACTGCAGATTATTCTACACAAAGCTGTCAGACTAATAACTATGGAAGAAACTTAATACAGGTAGCAAGAGTGAAGTGCATGATGTTAGTATCTGTTGTGTTAATTTATAGAGTATGCTTTTAGTGTTATGACTTAACAATCTGATGTTTGATACATTAAATCATTTTATAGCAGGAAGAAAATTATCTCATGCGAGAAAACAAAGTTTTGGGAGCAGAATTAAAGAGGTCACGAGAGGAACTGGAAAAGAGCTGTGCAGAGGTGAGTTTAGGCAACTTCCCTTTAATAAGAGAAGTGGTGAGGTTAAAGATAACAATTAGAATTTATTTAACTACAAATTAAACTGCATATAGTTTGTTTTTGCTTATTATTTGTTTAAAGATTTAAAAAAGTATGATACCTTAAAATGTTTTTTTCTTTTGCTTATCATTTTATATTTATATTCAGAGACCTATAACATATATTGGAAAACGTCACTATCCTCTTTTTGTATACTTTTTCAGATCAAAATGCTTCACAATAAACTGTGTTGTTCAGAAGCCAGGAGAGAGGAGGCAGAGACAAAGGCAGCCCAAGCAGCTGAAAAGGTGATGAAACTGACAGATGCAGAGAATCAACTGGAAGAAACCAAGGAGGACAATTACAACCTCAAAACCCAGGTATTTATCTAGTTCCACAGTTGCAATCAAACTTATTCCAAACCCTAATCCTGTAAAGGGTTCTAGTTGTGAAAAATAAACATGAAAAGCCTTTTTCAAATTCTAAAATCACTAATGCCAGTCACACAGCAATGTTTACCAACCACAAAACACCCCCACACCCTTACAGACCAACATGTATGCTTGACTGTTGAGATGATATTCTTGTTATATTTGCCTTACTCTTCTTACGCCAGACATAGAGTCATGTGAAAATGAATCCAACAGCTACATCTCAGACTCTACAGGCCTCAGTTGGCATGTGAAGTGTTTACATTCATGTCAGTACAGTTAGAAAAAGACTTAACAAGAATGGCTTGCTTGGAATGGTTTCTAGGAGAAAGTGTCTTCCCTCTGAAAAGGACATGGCCACATGACTTAGCTTTGCAAAGTTGCACCTGAACAATTTTCAAGACTTCTGGAACAATGTCCTTTTGACAGACAAGACTGAAGTGGAGAACTTTGGTCTTAATGCATAGTGCCATGTTTGGCTAATACCAAACACAGAATATCAGCACAAACTCCCAATACCAATTGTCAAACACTGTTGTGGAGAGCAAATGATTTGAGCTTGTTTTGCAACCACATGACCTGGGCACCTTGCAGTCATTAAGTCGAACATGAACTCCTAAAGTTTACCAAAGTCTTTTGGAGTCAAATGTGAGGCGAGAGGCGAAAGACAGAAAATGAATACTTGAAGTTACTTCTGCTAAAGGTGTTTCTACAAGGTATTGAATCATGAGGTGTGTTTAGTTTTTACATGACTGCATGGAGTCTTGTGAAAACTTTCTTTTTTTACATGGCTGTACTTTTAATCTGTAGGGCCCAATATTTTCTGAGATGCCCAGAGCTTTAAACTCCTGTCCACTTTTTGTCTTGCCCATTCAAGTTGATTTTTATGTTCTTTTTGGTCGAGATTGTGCAGAGTGCACTGGAGGTTCCAGACTTTACTTCTTTGCCTTTTAAGTCTACTCGTTTATGGTCTTTTATGGTGCTTTTGTTCCTGCCTTCATCAGGTCCTTCTCTGAATCCTTCTTATTAATAGAAGTTTTTCTAAGCTGCTGTTTTCAAACATCTGATTCTTCTCAAAAAGAAATGCTGTTCCTTCTTTTTACACTTGTGAAGGTTTGCTGCTGTACAGTGAGTTTTGCACCTTATCTCTTTGCCTTGAAATCTGCCTTTTGTGTTTGCTACTTAGCTTGAACACATATGCAAGATTTATATTGGTTTCAAAGTTGAATCAAACACAGTGTTGTTAGAATTCCCAGAAGCTTAATTGTGCTCAACCACCATTTGGTAGCCATACATACAAAAAATGTTTAAAAAGCAGATTTCAGGTAGATGTTGAATAATTTAGATGTGGCCGCATTACATGAAAATCCATCAACACATTCACTCATACATGCAATTTTTAATGGTGCTGACTTTCATCTAAATATAGACAGAGTTTATGTGTTAGACCTGAAGAGCAGCTGTCTTTGCTGCAGGTGAAGGAGCTGCAGAACAAACTGACAGGCCTGCTCAGGGAGAAGACTGATGCTCTGTCACTCAAGGCTCAAATGGAGGAGCAATACAACACTCTCACAGCTCAGCTTAAAGCCAAAGTAAGAATGACAAAATATTTTACTTTTTTATTCCTATGCATCATAACTTCTCTCTAAGTAACTATATATATTGAACAAACAAACATAAATTATTGACACGATGGTGACATGATGATCTGCTGTACTACACATATTAGATCACAGTACTCATCTGTTGTAACTACACTGAAGGTTCAAGCATCTTAATTCTTCAAGTGTATGAGATGGCTTTATTCGTACGTCCTCTGTGTGTGTATGTTGATGTGATTGTGTGTGTGTGTGTGTGTGTAAAACTCCACAGACTGTCGCTCTAGAGGAGCTGAACTCGGAGTATATAGCTCTGAAAAGAGGACAGGGCTGCAGGGATGATATGAGTACTGTTCTTGTCTCACTCAGGGCACGTTACAATGACATCAAAGCTAAGGTGGGTCAGCTGTAGTTTCACAATTAGTTTTAGGTAATGAACTGTTCTGTCTTTGTACTTATCATTTTTATGTATTTAATTTCATTGGTTTGTAGTATGATGCATTCCTGAAAGGGAAAGGCCAGACAGATCTGGATATACCTCCTTTAAAGGTGAGGAAACAAAAAAATCAATTTGCATTCCTTCACTGCTGTGTGGTGTTCAGGTTCTGCTGAACTGCTCTTAGTGGTTTATTCTCACCGTCAGGCTTTTTTTCCCCAATAACAGGCCAAGCTGTCTTGCCTTGTGGTGAAGTGTCAGGAGAGGAACAGTTTGATAAATCAAATGATGAAGGCCTTGCACAGACAAGGCTGTGTGGATCCCCACCTCACACAGCAGGCTGAGCATCTGCTCAGTGATGCTGCTCTGCAAGACTACATAGCTGCATTTGCATCAGAATGCAACACAAAGATCTGGGATTACACTAGTGGGTTTATACCTGAATTCATTTCAAAGTTTAAAGGCTGCAGCAGTGAATTCATGCCTGATCACACCTGCCCAGTCATATCCACCTCTGTAAAAAAGCAACAACAAACTGGAGTCACATCTGAAACTAGAGTAGAGGGCAGCAAGAAAGAAATTCCCAGAGTTTTCACTGAATCTTCAACAAATCTTCGAAACTGCAGTAGTGAATTCACACCTGTAGCAACAGGAACACTAAAGAAAAATGCCAACTCATCTGTGCCACCTTCACTAGTGCAAGAGCAGGCCAGTCTTCAGGTGTTAACATCACCTGCTGTTCCACCAAATGAGACCAAGATCACCAATGCACAGGTGAGAAAATACAAACTATTTTAAATCAAATATGTCTATAATTAAAAGCTTTGTGATGCTTTTAGTTCAAGAAAGCATTAATGAAAAAATTTTTAAGAACCATCATGGATGGACCCTGCAGCTATCTTAATTTTTCTCAATAAAAAAACCAAGATAGTTCCTGGTTTTGATTATTATGCTAATAATTATGATTTTTGCACCATATCTGTCTTTATTTCTCAATATGCTAAACTCCTTTGCATAAAGAAGTATTTATGGCTTTTATGTTTTCACAGTGACATCATTTTCATAGAGTAAAAATCCATGATTGAAGTATCAAAGATCCTGTTTGAAATGGGTTTATGAGATATCCTAATAAATACACTAGTACTAACCCTAGTACTGCCAGCTATATGACCAGCTAGATGACTGGCAGTGAATGAAAACACCGGAAGTGATAAATATACAGACGACCGGCAGTACACGAAACTTATCTGGGACATCAATATATTGAGGTCCTGCAGTACTAGGGTTAAGACTGAGATGGACGCTTAGGATATTGGTGCTTAAAATGTCAAAAAAGATGGTTTTAATCACTTTGAAGTGGAACTCTTAGACTGGATGAAAATCCAAGACAGTCTTTTCTTCCACCACAGCTGTCTCCTCCTGCTGATGGAGCAGCCCGAGCAACCAGTCGAGAGAAGGCCTCCCTCTATCCGATCAGCCTGACTGGCTCCTCACCAACTCCTACCATTTCCTCTTCCATCTCATTTGATAGTCCAAGTAAGAGGCTGAGTAGTCCTGAGAAGATCCTTAACCTGCATGAACAGCTGCAGAAGACCCTAAGGAGCAGCTATGAGGTACACTGAGGATTTTTGAACATAGAGTAACAAAGATACTGTACAGTTCAATGCTGAATCATACAAAAGGTAATATAGATCTTTGCTTATTTCTGATATGAAATAAAGACCACACTGCACTACTCTTCATGTAAATTTGTGCTCTGAAATCGTAAAAGCTTAAAGATATTTTCATATATGGTGCAATAAAATCCTATCAAATATTATATATCTAATAAATCTGTCTCCATCCCAAGGCTCCAGCGAGCAGAGGAAGAGGACAGCAGCCAAGGAGGAGTCTGTTGCCTTCAGCTCCTACAGACCTAAACCAAGCCTCTAAGACTAAGAAGCAAAGCCTCAGTTTCAGTTTTCCACATACTAACTCTCTGCCAGTCACCACTGCTTTGAGCCAAGCTACACACACTCCAGTAATAACAACTAAACCAGTTGCCAGTAACAAATCAGCAACACTTTTTAATGTAGTTACTTCTAGATCAGCTAATGCCACATTTTCTCCCAGCATGTTTACTAACCATCGCCTTAAAGTAGACAAAACTAAAACAACAACACCTGTTCTTTCCAGCTCTTCTTTTTCCACCTTGGCTACTTGCAAAGACAAATCCATTTCAAGTAGTGGTGCTAATGGAACATTATCCCTGGAAATGACAAAGAAAATCACTGCAATCCCTGATGAATCTTATGCTGCACATAAAACTTCCACACTGATGACCACTACCTTTGACTCTGATGTCACTAATCAAAAAACCACTCCCTCAGGTGCAACTGCCCCTAACATATCAATGGCCCCTGAGGTTAAAGATTACAAAATCACATCTAAAATGGATGGTGCTGCCCCTGAATTTGTTAAGTCTTACACTCAGTCAGCCCATTGCTCTGCTGAGAGATCTAACAAGTTTGCCACAAAGTCCACAGCTCATCTGGAAAAGACCAAGTGCGCGAGGCCCAAACCAGGTACAGTTTTGTATTTAACATTCGAGATTATTTACAAAAAAGGCAGGGCACACCATTGTTCAGAGTCCTAGTAGAAGAAACATTTCTTGTGTTATTTGATAGAAAAACATTTTTATGCCGTAGCTTGTGTGCATATTGTTGCAATTTAGGATAGTAGAATATTAGTTTGTCATTATGTACTGCTGTAATGTGGTTACACTCTGCCTAGATATAAGCTGCTCTCTGTGTCTGTCTCATATTTGGAAAAAAATGTAACACATTCTAGGGCAGGCTCTGGCAATTTGATGTCGCCCTGTTAATTGCTCACATAGCACACTGCTGTATGTGATTATTAACTTTTAATAAATGACTTGGGTTAGTAAATCAGTTTCTAAATACTGTTATATTTGTTTTTTGTGGTGTGGTTTATTAATAACAAGTGAATAGTGAACCTAATCTTTCTGTGTGTCATCCCCTCCAGAAGCTCCAGCTGAGGTTCGTTCTGTTGAGGTCATCAAAGCAGTGGGCCAGAGCTGCCTCATGATTGGCTGGGAGAGACCACCACTCGATGAGCTGGGCTGCAGTAACGGCACATTTGTTTATGGGTACAGGGTGGGTAAAGCAAACACAGACTGATTTCAGAAGATTTTTTCTTATTTATATTTTTTATGTACTGTAAAACGCTGTGCTTTTGTCAATTCTAAGGTGTATGTAGATGGGGATTTTCACAAATCTGTCATGAGCTCAGCGTGCACCAAGGTATGAACAGGTTTCCACAGCTACACAGTTGTTCATCTTGTTATAAAAAAAATCAAACTATAAAATAATGTAGTACATGTGCAGTAAATCTTATGTCTGTCTTTCCAGTGCATACTGGAGAATATCGACCTGAGTGTCCCTGTCAACATTAGTGTGCAGACACTGGGATCCAATGGTCTTAGTTCAGATAGTGTCCACACCATGTACCGGACCTCAATCATAAGTGCATCACAATGACAAGATTGCAAAAGACCACAGAGGGGCTCAGACCAGCAGGTAAGTCCAGTATTATTAGATGCCTCAGTTTCCACCAGGTTCACATGTTAATATGCCCAGTGTGTTTTACAGTTTCTTCTTTGATTCTCTGTAGAAATATGGCAAATTCTCAGAGAAAACCTTCCCCAAAAGGCCCAAGCTCTGAATGGTGAGTTATGTACATCTTTGTGCATTTATTTTTGCCATTAGTATTATTGATTGATTGTACTATAGCTACATTTGTAACTTAATTATATAATTTAGATGTCTCGTTGATTGATTTGTCATGCATACTTCCATTTGCTTGTAAGTGATAGTGTTTGAAAAACAATAAAATTCTGACGTTAAAATGAAATCTAATACAGTCTATAACATTGATGTTTGAAAATGAGTTAATTAAATAGAATACTTTTCTTTCGTTTTATGTGTATTGCAGCAATGTGCCACTACAAAGTTTCAGACTATAAAGTGTCTGTGTTCTTTTTGTCCTGCATGTCCTATGTGTATCTGTCCTTCAATGCAGAGCCATCTATAGCTGCAGGCCTCTGAGGGACCATCCTCACCTCTGCCTTGACTGAGACACAGTCACACTGCTGGATAACTGCGCCACGTCTGGCTCAGGTCAACCAAAAAGAAAAACTCATCTCATGTGGTCATTGCCAGCCTATGAACATGCAGCGACCTGTGGTCGGCCACTACGCCTCGAAATGCTGAACTAAAGATGTCAAACAAAATACTTGGCTCTCAGAGTCAATTTTCATGTAAAGCCAGCTTGATCCTTGTTGGAGGAACTTTCTGTTGGACCTCTTAAATGGAGAAGACATTGTGTTTGCCAGTCTATGTGATTGCCAGATTGCCCATCAAACAAACAAGTCCTGAAAAACTGCTGAGATCAAATGTTTATGAAGCCAAGCTGAATCACACTGTCAAAAGTTGCCTGTGACACCAACATTTACTAACACTGGTCAAGCTGGTCAAATGATGGAGGGATATCTGCTTCTGCTGCACACTTTTACACTGTGTTAAACACTGGGAGATAATGTGTCATACTGCTCGTCATATTACTGCCTCTTTGGACTCTGAACCTGAACAGTTGGCTAAAGGGACATTAAGCCTTTTTGACAGCTACACATACTGTATAATGTGCTGACACAACATTTTACACAAAGTTCATAGTACTTGATTTTTACACATGAAGCCAAATATTTGAAAAGATGATTCACTCCAAAGACTTATGTTTCCTTCTCCTCATAGAGATACAGGATTTCTTTAATCACAGATGGCAGATGTTGTTTAAGTTTTTAAAATTTGCACACAATCAGTATTGATATTTAGAAGAAGAAACTTAAAAAATGAGATTATCACTGATATTTTTTGTAGAGAATATAAAAAATATGCCAGTATAATACACACTGTATGTCTTTTTGTATGAGTGACACTTTCATAACTAATAGATGTCATGTTTGCACGTTCACATTGTTTTTAATATTATAAATGTCCGCAACACACATACTATGTTCTTTTTTGCTACTAACTGTATGTACGGGTGCAGCGTGATCATGGTGCAGCAAAGGTATTTTTATATCAGTAATTGATAATATTAATTTCTCATTGATTCCTTACAGTTGTGCAGAGAATAAATGTTTATATACTATTAACTGTCAATCAAGTAGTGTTTGTCTGTGCACTTTTGGTTTTAGAATTCCCATCTCTGGATTTAGTGATTTTCAGTTTCTCGGATAAATTGAAGTCTTTAATGTTCCCTCAGTGGCTGCGAGTTAAATTGAATAAGCCATTTAAAAATCTGCTGGATTATTTTCAAGGCTATTTTGGACCTGCATGATTATTCCACTATAGCAAAAACAAGTTTCTCTTATCACACTTGTAGTAATCTTCCCCCTAATGAACACTAGATGGCAGCCATTAGGACTGAATCCAACACTCCGGCTATGTTGGTATTACTGTGTGTGTATATAAATCTGGCAGCTGTTTTTACCACAGATTTAATGGAAGGGATGTTGCTGATGTGCATCAAGTAGAGCCTGACACATCTTTAAGGCTGCTTTTCTGTTCAATATGATCCAGGCACAACACCAGAAACTGAAGAAGCATTGAGCTGCTAAAAGGAGCGAAATGATCACCTGCTGTAGTCGGCAGCTTTGGAAGCTCCTCTGAGAACATCAGTGTTCATGCTCAGCAGAAATAGTGCTGGAGGAGGTGAGGTAACCGTGTTTATGTGCATTGGCGGAAAGTAACTAAATAGGGCGAATGAACAGTGATTGTTTTTAGTTCTTAAATTTCCACCTTGGGTAAGTTTGCTTGCCATAAAAATATCCCAAAATATGGTGCATTTTTGTAATATTGGAGATGTTACCTATCCATTTGTGTATGTGTATCAAAGAAGGTTATTCCCTATTCCAAAGAAGTGTGACAATCCTGTTTGTGTGAAGTGACCCCAAAACTTTTTTTTGTTCTTTAACATTTGGTTGATTAAAACACAACACATATAAACACTGATTAAGACTAGCTATGCATATGTATTTTGCAAATTTTAATGTCCCATTCTCAGAGGTTTTAGAAATGGGGCAACCCTCACTTAGAAATAAGTCACATAATAATTTGCTTGATAACCTCCAGTACAGTACATAGGTCAGTCAGCTGACCTATGCTGCTACTGCTTTTTACACTATATAAGTACATGTTACATGAGCTGTGATGGCTTCTTCCAAACCGCTATTCAGTATAATGCTAGTATAAAGGTGGAATTTGGCCAGTAAAACTAAAGAGCATATTCAGCTTACATTTAAAATGATGACTGCTACCCTTAACCTAACATTGAGTATGGATAACACAAAATACCTCCCAGCAGTCCAAAATAATACAATACTGAATACTTTATCATTTTTCTAATATTCACTAGTCATTTAATAGTGTCCCTTTGTAACGTCCTGAGACTCAAGCTCCTGTTTGAGACACATGGGATGCAACTGGACACTGTTGAGTAGAATGAAGTACAGTGTACAAAAAAGCCAAATATGATGTCCTCATATAAGCAAGCAGGGTCTAAGAAGTTTCAGAAGCAGGAACTGTTGTTGCATACAAAACTATAGCAATAATGGGTGATAACTGAAGTCATCATGTTTTTACAGTAATATTGATGGTTTGTTTTGTTTAAACATCCATTCATCTATCTGTTCATTTTTTCAGGTGCTTATCCAATTTAGGACTGCAGGGGTGGGGTGATGGGGTAGCTGCTGCCTGTGCTAGCCCTAGGGCTGGTATACAGGTGGGATAAAAACATTATGGCAAAAATAACCAGTTGTAATATAGTAATATCTATATTATCTATATTATTTCTATATTATAATTTTTGTACAGAGAATAATAGGGTCATTCCTCCTGGTTATGAGTCAACTTCTTGACGAACATGGTCTACTGAAGTCCTGCAGTGCACACACTAAAGAAACTTAAGTAAACGCTGCAGTGCAAATGCTTTTATGCAATATCCTCCTGCACTAAAGATGCTCAGCTGGATCCACAGGACTGACTGTGCCTCTCCAGGGAGACTCACCTTCATTATTAACACACATGCACTCCAACATACATGATGCACAAGCTCGCCTAAGGTCTTGGTTACATGAGTTAATGACCTCTGTGTTGATTAATATTTCATGCTCAGTGTTAATGAAGACAACCTCAGCTCTGACTCTTCACATGTAGGCCAACGTGGGGGTTACAGACACAGAGTGGTGGAGGAGATGGATGAAGAAAAAGGAGCTCCTGATAAAAAAGTGTGAATGCTTGACTTGTCACAGGGGTAAAAGAGACAGCTGGGCTCAAGCTTCCTGTAAGAATATTCTGTAGTGACGCTTAAAGACACATCTGGAGCTTCCTCTTTAAGTGTGTGTGAGAGCTCTGCGGGGGATATCTCCGTCTTTCAGGACTGTGTGTGTATATGTGTGTCATAACCCATGCATGTGTATGTGTAGTGACACAGACAAACAGTTGTCATCAGCAGAATGTCTTGAGGGGGGTTTCCTGGAAAAGGAGCTGAAGAACAGAAAGGGGAGAGGAGGGATGATGTGTTGAGGTTGTAATTTCACCCAGAGGAGATGTTGTCACTCCATAACTGCTATTGACACACTGAGCGTCCAGGGCCAGAGTGGGTGGTTGTTTGGAGTTGACTTCCAGACCTCCAGGGCAATACTTGCTGCTCACACCCAAAGATGAGCTCTAAAAGTGGGTTTCTTCTGCAGCTTTGTCAGATGGGTCTTGATGCAGAAGGCTGTTTTGTTGAGTTGCCATGCAGCAGTACTGTGGATGTGATACTATCCCCGCTGAATGTGAATGCCAAGGCAGGGATGTGGGTTGGTAATGCTGGAACTTGCATGGATATTGTGATATTATGCAAACACACAGACATGCTAAAACTGTCATCACACAAGATCCCAAACTGCTGAGCGGTAATTCTTTGTGTGTACATGTGACATTTTGCATCGTATTTCTCTTCAGTCATGAGCTGAGAAGCCCCCTTCTCTGTGTCTGTTGTTGTGGTCCTATCAGTCCATCTCACAGCCTGTTATATTTAGAGGCAAAGCACTATCAGAGCTTACAGCTGGCCACCTCTGATTCAATTCTGACAGATCTACAGTGTTCACAGCAATCTCCTCTCTTTTTGTCTTGCTCATTTTTCTCCCCATCTCCACCTCCTCTTTCTGTCTCATCTCTCTCATCTCCTTCATCATCCCCTCGTCTCCCCTTTTCTCTCAGTTCACTGCTTCCATCTCTTATATTTCTTTTTCTTTTAGGTTTTACTATGTGTCATTTGCATATCTGTGGCCATTCTCAGTTCTGTTTTCAGAGTTTTTTTATACACCTTAATGTCTATTTCTTCTCAGCCTCTTTTAGAGGATTTTCAGTTTCTTCTCACATCTTTACCATTTTCTCACATAAACCATATATTACTAGCCTGTTTTCTTTTCTTTCAGCATTTTTGTTCCTTTCTGAGTTCATTTTGAGGGGCTTTATTGCTGCTATGCATCACAAAACTCTCTGTCTTCCAGCCAATTTTTTCTCCTCTCCTTCACTCTAGTTTCCTTTCAATTTTCTTCACATCTTTATCATCCCCAGTGCCTATCAGGTATGTTCCCTCTCATAGGCAAAGAAATGAGAGCTTCATCACTTTGAGTGAATCCATGTTGAAACAAACATCAAACAAGGCAACTTCTAATTTGGGAAAGAGACAAGCAATTAGCTGCTATTACATCCTTGAATCTGTGCGCAAAGGCAACCCTAATCTCATTAATCATGAACAATGGGGGCGGTAATAGAGAAGCATGTTTATGCAAATTCTCCAACACAGTAATCTCCTTCATGCTTAATAGCCGAAACAGTGGTGGTGCCTGAGAAAACAAACCCCCCTCCCTCTTCTTCTCCACTCAGCCTTTTTACCTGCTTTCATTTCTTCCACAACTCCTCTTTCTTTCTTGTTTTTCTTTCTCTCTGCTCTCATGTCAGTTTGTCTGTCCAACCATTCACTGCTTTCAGAAAGTGTGAACCAGAACATTTAGAGTATGAGGGAAAGTATTGATCCCAGTCTTCACAGAGGCTTTCAGTTTGATAGCAAATAACCCTGAGATTGTATGGGACATTGAGTTTTACATCCCACCTCCTTCTAACACCTCCCTCTTTCATTTCTTGGCAAACTCTCCAGCTCATTCTGCATCTCCTTCATCAATTCTCCCCATTTCTTCTTTTTTTATTCCTTTCATTTGCATTTTTATTGTTTCATTGCTTACCTCCTCCCCCATAGTGTCTGTTTTCATCTATTTTTTCATTTCTCCTCCTTTTTTCCTTTGCTATTATTGTTGTTTATTCAGTATTTCACATTCTAGTCATTGATCCAGTAGCCATACATGATTCGGACCTAAATATAGAAAGACATTATAAGATTATCTCTCCCCGAGTCCTCTTTCTCTTTTCTTCTATCTCTTTTCTTCTGTCCCATGTGCTCCTCTTTTCTTCCATCTTTCCTCTCTGTTTTAGTCTTTTTGTCTCTCTTGAGTTATGTGCCAGATTCAGATAATGATGATGATGATGATGATGATGATGATGATGATGATGATGATGATGCAATGTAAAGTTTAGTCAGGATGAATCAGGGGCCCGGTAATGGTCAAAAGTATGCGATCCATAACAATTATGGTTTTGTACATATGCTCGATTGATTGGCAGTCTCACTGTCTGGCTGGAAACCTACTGATGAGTAAAGATTGAGGTCAAAGAAATCAGTAGAGTAAAGGGTCTTGAGAGAGCCAATAAATATTTCAATATGTAGTTAAAGGCAAAATTTACACAAGTACATTGTAAAGTAATTTTTACAATTTTTAAGTACCACTATGTCTCAGATGATAATATAAATTTTAGCAGATTACCTTTTTGCTAGAGCTGTACTGTAGGTACTTATTAGCCCAACCTTTCATATTGAGCATTCAAAAGAAATATGTGTTCTTGATTACACATATATACTTATATGTTTAAACATTCATGTTGTTTTTCTTGTCACAGTATTTTTGAATTGTGGTGTTACTACTTTAATAGTCAGGGCAGGGCAGCACATCAAGGGTTTAAACTTTCTGGATAGCTGGGTCATGCTGTGTGGACAGTGTATAGACATGCATGCAGGTTAATTGCTGAATTGTAGGTGTGGATGTAAATGGTTGTATGTCTTTCTTTGTCCAGCATATCCTGTCTTTCAGCCAAAGTTAGGCTCCAACTCCTTGTGACCCCTAGTTGCATAAGTGGTTGAGAAAATGCAGAGATATATGGATGTTGGCCTGTGACAACTCCATGGTAGATCAATATTTCTCACTGCTGAGAAGCAGGAATTGCTTCAGATTTATTACAAGCTATCAGATTTGTTATAAATAAATCTGTTATTTATACAGTAATTCATTCTTATTTAGATGTAAATTGTGACTTTGGTGTGTTTGGAAAAACTGACTTTAAAAAAAATATAATTATTAAAGAAATGATTAAACAAATAATAGCTAAATGGCAAAATGAGTAGAATCAAGTACCCTTTAAAAATACAGAGTATAATATAGATCAGAAGTGAAGACATGTATCTCTAACAACAGTGAATGCTATATTTCTAATTTTGGTAAAAAAAAAAATGCTATAGTCGATGTTTGCAGAGAAGCAGTCATAGTAGACACAACTCATTTGATCAACTGGTGAAGCTCCAGTGCCTTCATGTGTTGTGGGAGGGGCTGAAAGAGGGGTGTGTACAGTATGTGTGTGTTTGTATGTGTATGTGTCTCACTGACTACAGAAAGAAGCAGAAGGAGCTTAGTGTGCTGCTCTGTATGCTGGGGAGCTGTCCTTTGTCACTGGTGCTGAAAGTGGATTGCTGCTTCCACACTTAAAGGGGAAGAAATTTGATAAAGAGCAGGATAAAGGAAGAATAATAAGACAAAGAAGAAGGAGAGAGACAACCAGGAAAAGTTCATGAGATTACTTCATTACTGGAGCCCCACAGGCTGCCTGCCGAAAGAAGTTTCCTGGAAACTTGAAATGTAAGAGATTCTCTAATAAGCTTTAGTTGCCTTACTTGTACTCCAGATTTACCTCTAACACACCTTCTCTCTCTCTTCTCTCTCTTTCTCACTCTCACTCACGCTAAATGCATGCCTCACTCTCAAGCATTCACTAATTTGGACACATACAGAGGTGGGCTGGAGAAGACAGAGGAAGAGCGGGGGAGGGAAAGCAAGGAAAACAGAGGAAGATCACTATTTCTCTTTCACCCTCCAGCTTAGCAGGACGAAAAGTGGCATAGTAAGAAGAGTCACTCTCCGCTGCTCCTTTCACCAGCACTGGATTCCTACACTGCACCAGGAGAAGTTGTATTGATTTGAGAGTGCTCCTGCAGCTGCTGGTGGTGCTGACTTGGACCAAGAAAACCCCTGTCCTGCTCTGGCCCTGCACAGTCTGCTTTGCCCCAGGTCACTGCCAGGATGACAGGGTGTGCCAAGCGCTGCAAACAGGGGCTTGTCAAGTTTGCACTGACCCTTCACAAACTGGTCACTGGGACTCTCATTAAAGGTATGTAAATGTTTGATGTAAATGTTTGAGCCTAATGGAGTCTAAAACAGATGTATAGATTCTTTCCTAAGTTCTTGTACTTTGCATACGTTGCATGCTCAGGAAGAGGGTGCATTCAGGGTGCTGTGGACAATAATGGTGTTGCAGACAAGCCTATTAACATTTAAGTGTCACAAACCAGAAATGAAAGTTCAGTCTACTTCATCTTTCATCTTCAGGTTGTACAACTCTTTTCTTGACTCTCCATGGTCTCTTCTCTTGTCTGCTAGTGACCTCATTCTATTCAGTACATTCTCCATAGGGGGTACTGAAGGAGACAGAGATGAAGGGAGTAAGCAGCTAATAGAGAGGAGAGATAAAGTTGATACAGAGCTCAGAGCGTGTGTACGAGTGTGCTCTTGTGATAAATGTGAGTAATAAAACATGTTGGTGCAGCAGCAGTGGAGAAAGGAGCTGTACACACATGACATTGAGAGGAAGTGGGCTCTACTATTGTGATGTATTAGTTGTTAATTTGTGTGTATGTGCTTGCATGTTTTTATGCCTTTACCTTATTTTCCTAATGTTCTTGTGTGTGCACACAACATTAAAGTGGTCCATTTTTAATCTTGCTCTGCTCATTTTACTGCTGAAGCAGGAAAGCAGTACAGACAAAAACACATAAAGCCGTGCCAAAAAACCTGCATGCAGCATAGTAGCCGCCTGAAGGCACACACACACAAGCATCTTCAAATACACACATACACACAAGCATACACACACGTACAGTATAATGCTCTCTGAGGCAGTTGAAATTGTGTCTGGTGGGATGGGAAATGTCTAAGAATTCAGTCACACACATACAGTAGATGCACAAAGACATATTCAGATGCATGCACACACTCTCACACAAATATTTGTGGATGGCTCAAGCATTGAGCCACATTGGGTAGAACTGCCCTAAAGGTCTCACACACATAAAATCACGAAGGAGCTTCTGCTTAGGTTTGGTTGCATAACAAATCAGTCTTTAGAAGATAAACCAAGACACAGTCAAAAGAGGAAAGAGGAGCAAATATAAAGTCCCTCTCTGTCATGCTCCAAACAAATGAAATACACACTGACCCAGGAGTAAGCATAAACGTATATGTGTGAAGATATATGTGAAAAACACAAATACACTAGGCTATTAAAACACCCACATGGACAAAAAGGAAATGAGCTGCAGGAGCAAGAGAACTGGCTCTGCAAAATATCAGCCACACACACAAACACATGCACGTACATCTACATCTGCTCTTTTTCAGAGCTCCGGTGGGAAAGAGAGTTACATCTGATTAGACAACAATCATAAAATCAAAGACACATACACAACAGTGCACACATACACACATCAGGCAGCTCCTTAATGAGCCATTAGAACTATGTAGTTTTATGGATTGTGTTTACTACCCATTCCTGTTCAATTTGGGACATTGTGTTAATTGACTATGAGGAGAAGTTTCCCTGTGCTATCTTTTTTCACAGATAAACATCAAGGGTGGAAATACTAATTATACTAAGTCCTGTTGTTTATTAACAAAAGGTGAGTTTTGAGCTCCGTTTTTCTGTTATATCTTTGCTTGAGTGCTGGGCTCCATTTCATATCACTTTCACAGTCTGCATCAGAAACTGGATAGTTGTAAATTGGACAGTTATGAAGCCATTTGGAGAGAATGGAGTCTAAGTTAATGGAGTTTTGTTTGGCTTTGTGTTTTTCAAATGATGCTTAATGGGGTCTAAAATGGGGTCTAAAAACTAGCCTTTTTTAAAGATCGTCTTTCCACATAACTCATGAAGGTCATATGAGCAAACTGCTGCATAACTAATGTATCAAAAATGTGAGTAAAATGTGTGGGACATTGTGAAATCTACTGTATATGGAAAACAGTGCACTGCCAAGGCTGGGTTACTACTACTACCAGTCTATTACTCTGTAACCACTCTGTAGTTACATCTCTCACACTTCCTGATAGTCAATCAGATCTTTCCCATCTAATGATCATCTGCTTGTTAAACTCCATGTATTTGTTTTCCCTTTCTTCCTTCTTTAAAATATAAGTACTACAAAGGAACACTGCTGCTACTTTGTGATTTAAAAATGTAAAGTTTGTATTTGTGGGCTTTTGAAGATTAAAAAAATAATATGTCTACTCTCAACATAGAACATGAACCTTCACTTAAGAATCCATTCATGATCAGTTAAGTACAATGTATCACTGAGTGACATTTGTTAAGATATTGATCCCATCATTCACCCATGCAACTATCCATCTGTCCTCTCACAGCACAGCACCTAAATCATTTTTTGCCAGTGATATGCTGACATTAAAGGGGGTGGGGTTATTGCTTTCTGTAGCCGCTGGGCCTGACTGCATTTTCAACACTTCCCTGTAAGTTACAGGCTCTTTTCAGATGACCTTTAAGAGTTGGCGTTTTAGGACACTTTAAGCAGACAATAATAAATCACAGAGGAAAGAATAGTTTGGGTCCTCTTCTCTTAGTGGTGACAGGATCTTTATACCAATAGGAACATGGCTGGTAAATGAGAACATATTTAGACGTTCTGTAATCAGTGTATTGAGATGAATTGTAAATACAACTACTTACAAAGGATTTAGCTCTGTAAAGCCCTTCAGAGCAATATTGACCTCTGCTGGTAGCTTTAGGAAAATACAAGTCATCAGTAAAAATCAAAACAAAATAAAACAAAAAAGTTAAATCTATGATTGGTTTTCAAGCAGTCATCTAATCAGTGGCTGTAAAGCTATCTAAACGATTTATACTTCTGATCTGATCTAATTCCATTTCCCTTTTTAAAATTTAAACCATTTTATTCTGTATTAGGAAAGGAAAGGGACAGTAGGGCTTGAGATCAAACAAAATGAAATACATTCAGAAATCTGTCCTTTGCATCTGAGTAGGACTTTAATCATGATAGTCAGTGAGGCAGAATCCAATCTAGATTAAAGATTCTCTCTGTCACAGTAAAGCTTTTGGCCTAAATCACACTCTGGGCTATTACACAGCAACTGAAGTCAGGTGTATTATAAGCAGCATGATAATGCCTGAAGTTATTAATACTGTAAACAAACTTCTGAAGAATTAAGTTAATCAAGTCACTTCAGTTTTCTGATTTGGTAGATCTTAAAACAGAAAAATTAGCTATGAAGTCTGAAGTAAGAATAAAAGACAAACAATTAAAATACTTGAAATAAACAATTTTAGTATAATAACTAAGAAATAAAGGAGTAATGCAAAGAAAAGTCAGTAGATATCAGTGTTAAATTTATACAGTTCAGAGGGAGGAATTGAAAATTTGTCGCAAATATTGTAAGTCAAAAAATGTAAATAAAAATAAACTATTGATAAAATTCTAAGATTTATATTTTTAATTCAAACGTGAATGTGGAAGAAAGATGGCAATTAGTATGACAATGATAGTTTCTTACTTTTGAACTGTTGTATTTTTGGGTGCTTCAAATACAGAAACAATAATAAAAAAAATAAAAACACAGAATAGGAACAGAATAAAAACAGACATCATAGAAGTAATCAAAGATTATAAAACAACAAAAGAACATAAAAGGCCAACAGATCATAAAACAAAATGGAAAAAAGTCAGTGATAATAAAACAAAACCATATAACAAACATTCATAAATGCCTTCCAATCAGGGAACATTTTGAAAACAGGTTTATATGATGCTAAAGATGTTGTCAGTGTTATCTCAATAGGCTGACTTATTCCACAGTTTTTGGGCTTGAGCAGAAAAGGCCACAGAGACCTCAGAATAACCAGCAGAGCCCCATTGATATAATTTGGAGTGAGGCCATTTAATGCTTTAAAAATGTTACATAGAAGATTAAAATCAAGACATAACATAATGAGCAGCTAGTGCAATTTGGCTTACTTACATACTTATCCTCTTCATCCCGAGAGGGACATAAGGTCACAATCATGCCCCGGCAATTTGGCTTAACTAGAGTAATATGTTCATATCTCTTACTGCCAGTCAAGATCTGGGCAGCAGCACTCTGTACCAGATGAGTCAGTGACATGAATTCAAGGCA
>VUQH01022239.1:0-20153 GCA_015106775.1 Etroplus canarensis | reverse complement strand
GTTTAATCTTGGTCTCATCAGACCAGAGAATCTTATTTCTCATAGTCTGGGAGTCCTTCATGTGTTTTTTGGCAAACTCTATGCGGGCTTTCATGTGTCTTGCACTGAGGAGAGGCTTCCGTTGGGCCACTCTGCCATAAAGCCCCAACTGGTGGAGGGCTGCAGTGATAGCTGACTTTGTGGAACTTTCTCCCATCTCCCTACTGCATCTCTGGAGCTCAGCCACAGTGATCTTTGGGTTCTTCTTTACCTCTCTCATCAAGGCTCTTCTCCCACCATTGCTCAGTTTGGCTTCTTCCATTTGAGGATTATGGAGGCCACTGTGCTCTTAGGAACCTTGAGTGCTGCAGAAATTCTTTTGTAACCTTGGCCAGATCTGTGCCTTGCCACAATTCTGTCTCTGAGCTCCTTGGGCAGTTCCTTCCACCTCATGATTCTCATTTGCTCTGACATGCACTGTGAGCAGTAAGGTCTTATATAGACAGGTGTGTGCCTTTCCTAATCAAGTCCAATCAGTTTAATTAAACACAGCTGGACTCCAATGAAGGAGCAGAACCATCTCAAGGAGGATCAGAAGAAATGTCACTGCAAAGGGTCTGAATACTTATGACCATGTGATATTTCAGTTTTTCTTTTTTAATAAATTTGCAAACATTTCTACATTTCTGTTTTTTTCTGTCAAGATGGGGTGCTGAGTGTGCATTAGTGAGAAATAAAATGAATTTTTTGATTTTGACAAATGGCTGCAGTGACACAAAGAGTGAAAAATTTAAAGGGGTCTGAATACTTTCCGTACCCACTGTATATGTTATTGAAATTCCTCATGAAATTAACATCTGCTTTAACATTGACCTAACTAAAGTTGGAACTTCATAAGTTTGTCTCTTATTTCTTTATTATTTTTTTCAAATGATGCCATATTGCATTGTTCTTCGCAGAGACCCTTCAGTTTACGTGCAGTAAACCTACAAGAAATTTTAAGAGCACATTGAAACTCTTCCTGCTAATCAGTTGCAGTCCTTAATTGTAAGAAGTCAGCTTGTCATGTTGCTTGATTGTCATGCGCTAATCTTCCAGCTCTCAGCTCCACCATAAATAGATGCTATTTTTCTTCATACAAGTCTCCTGTT
Source organism: Etroplus canarensis (assembly GCA_015106775.1). Taxonomy (NCBI): domain Eukaryota; kingdom Metazoa; phylum Chordata; class Actinopteri; order Cichliformes; family Cichlidae; genus Etroplus; species Etroplus canarensis. Next base: position 19,023 of record VUQH01022239.1, on the reverse strand, counting down.
TCAACAGGTGTCAGTGGAATATGCAGAACTGAATCATGATATTGACCGTCACAGTGACCCCAGTAACCATGGTGACCAAAGTGTCAATGATAGCCACACAAATGAGACTGACAACAGCATTAGTGTTAATACCGCTGACAATGGAGAATGAAAATATGGTCTGATACTCAGTAAGAATATTTGTTCCTGTACTTATCCAGCTTGTTAATGCGAATCAGTCATTGTGCTCTAAGATATCATAAGCTCAAATTTTTCATCTAATGCTTCTGAAAAACATTCCACACTGTACATGTACATGCATATGCTTTTCTTTGGTGAGTCAATAAATGGTTTTGTAAAGTGCATCTCTCTTTCTGTCATTCTTTCTTTCACTAAAAGAAGAAAAGACAAATTTGTGTTATACCAACTGTATCAGAATCTTGAATCTGAGGGATAAGGAAAGAGTCAGCAGACTAGGGGTATTGCCTCTCCATTCATTTGCTGTTTGAAAATCAGTGACTTCAATTTGAACCACTAGAGGGCAGACTTCAGGCAGCAGTGCTGCATGGAAACTTAGTGCCATCTGGCTGTGATCTTCTTTAATGCGAGAGAGGCTTTGACTGTTGCCTCCACATCAGGAGATATCAGTTTCACTTTCCATTATCTAAGATTTAATTGGAATTATATAACACGAACCTAGTTAAGGTCTCCATATACCAGATCTGTTTTTCAGGTCAGTCTCCTCCGGATTCTGATCTTATGAAATCTGTGTGCAGCTATGTTCAAGGCTTTGTTAAGAACAAAAGACAACATCATAGATTGCATATGGGGTACTTTGATGTGTTAGGACTCTAGTTATTATATTTGTCGGCAGGCCAGTGTCTGCCCTGCAACCATGGTTAACTTGTTTCTGTTTTATCTATAACGGTGGAAACCCGATTTATGAAAATATAAAACATTGTTCAATCAATTAAAATATATTTATTTAATTAGCATGTAAACTGATTGCAGGTGATATTACTGATGCTTTTGTAAAGACTGTACTGGAGTACTGATGAAACCTCAATAATTTAGTACTCCATACTTGAAATGATGGTTGTGCAACTAGATTAAAGTGGATGTATGTATCCATTTTCTTCTGCGTATCCAATCGTGGGTTGCAGGGGGGTGAGGAATATGGCCATTGCCATAGGGTCAGCCCTACTGCAGGTGTAACACAGAGAGGCAATCCTCTTTCTCAGTGTAGTGGTTTACACCTTCACCTTACAAGCAAAAGGGTCCCTGTTCTATTCGAGGTGGAGACACAAGCCCCATTTACTATGGAGGATTGTGTCAGGAAGGGCAACCGGTGTAAAACCTATGCCAATTTATTAATCCTCTATGGCGATCGTTTGGGGAAAATGCAACGAAGCAGCCAAAGGTACCTTTCAATACAGCACCTGATTGCAAAAAAGGTGGGAATACTCTAAAATATACAATAAATGAACTGTTAATAAGGAACTGATCAGGTGGACATTCTGTACTAAGCACAATATAGAAAGTGAGATTGCATTAGCAAGTGTTGGGTCCCGTATTAAGTTAATAGTGAGATAATAAAGCACAAAAGCTCAATTTGACAAAACTGCATTCCATTTAGGGGAGGGTTTCATTTGAGAATGAGTTATTGTTAATGAAACTAATTTCACCAGTAACAATATTTGCTGTTTGCCAGGATCCTGGACTAAGACAGTTGTATATTCTCTCACCTCTTTCATCGAGGTCAAAAGTGTACTCCCCTCATTTTCATTTTTCCTGAAAGCTTGACATTTTGCAGATACAACGCTGTCACTTGACAGCGGATGAATGCTGACAGGCTGAGATAAAATCAAAAAGGTGCTGCACTGGATACAAATTAGAGAGCAAGGCAGTAGACCTTAGGTTAGCTTGGTATGTAGCAACTGCAGTCTGGATTATAAGTCTTTGCCGTCTGATAAGAAGTTCTTGGGAACATCACACAACAGTTGTGGGAGGCTGTAACACCAACTAAGCGAACACTGACAGTCTGCCACAGCTAACTAGATTCTGGATGACATTACTTTGACCTCCAGTGACACTGTGAGGAATCTTGGAGTCATTTTTGACCAGGATATGTTCTTTAATGCACACATTAAACTAATATGTAGGATTGCTTTTTTTCACCTCCGTAATATTGCTTAAATTAGTAACATCCTTTCTCAGAGTTGTTGAAAAATAGTTCAAGTAGTTCATGCATTTAATAATTCTAGGCTTGATTATTGTAATTTGCTGTTATGTGGCTGTTCTAAAAGCTCCCTGAAAAGCTTTCAGTTAATCCAAAATGCTGCAGTGAGAGTACTAACATGGAGAAGAGAGAGATGTCATATTTCCCCGATTGTGACTTCTCTTCATTGGCTCCATGTTAAATCAAGAAGTGAATTTAAAATCTTCTCTTCCCATACTTTCGTAGTACCATAGTATCCCAACTGAGCCCTAGGCTTTCAGATTGTAGGCTTACTTGGAGCTCCTAAAAGAGGCAAAACCTTCAGTTGAAATTTTATATTAACTTTTACGGTTTTATTTATATAGCGCCAATTCACAACAAAAGTTGCCTAAAAGAGCTTTACACAGTAAGGTAAACCAGGCTCAGGGAGGGGCAGTCATTTGTCTCGACCAGTTAGGGGGTGAGGGGAAACAGAAGAGAAAAAAGGAGCTCAAAGAGATTATAGGAGAGGAGAGATAAGGAAAAATTTAATGACATGCTGCAGTAGAAAATAAACGCATGGGGAGTGAAAAGAACCAGCCTAAGCCTATCTTAGCATAAATAAGCCCTAACTATAAGCTTTATCAAAAAAGAAAGCCTAATTTTAAATGTAGAGAGGGTCTCCCTAATACAAACTGGGAGCTGGTTCCACAGGAGAGGGTCTGGGTAGCTGAGGGCTGCCCCTCCCTGAGCCTGGTTCTTCAGGTGGTCTCTTCCTGTTAAAAGGGAGTTTTTCCTTCCCATCATTGCCAAGTGCTGCTTATGGGGGAATGTGTGATTTTTGGGGTTTTCTCTCTAACATCGTAGGGTCTTTACCTTACAGTATAAAGCACCTTGAGACAACTTTTGTTGTGAATTAATACCATATTAATAAAATTGAATTTAACTTAGGCAATCTTTAATATACATTCTGAGCACAACTGGTTTTCATCGTCATTATCTTCATATATGAAGTTTGCAAGCACTTTTTGGGGCTTTTTGTTATCATTTAAATAACCATCTCTCTCCTCTATCACCATTTCTAAGCATGGTAATTTATTGCATTTGTACTAAGCCTTCATGAATGTGTGCTTGAATGACACCAGGGTGTGGTATACAGTAATGTTTTCAGGGTTTGCACCATTCTCTGAGCTTTCAAGCACTGCTTAATGAGTGTGCTTCTTGACCTCTGTGGGGTCCACAGAGGCAAATGGAAATGACTTCAGCGCTGAGGTGCCAAAATGAAAACCCACCTCCGCTCTGAGGATAGAACTGTGCCTCAGTCGACACACGGACTATTAATCAAATTACCCAACCAGTAGGCTGAACTTGACATGAGGGAACAGTATATTCTCAGCTGAGGTGATCAGGCAGTCTGGAACTGTGATGGTGTTACATCAATATCAGAAATGTGAGTTATATAGTATCATTAGAAAGAAACTGTTGGAGTATAATTAAACAGCAGCAGGAAAACTCGCACTGGTTTTTTATATTTGGCTAAAGCAAAACCGCAAAGTCACCAAGTACCCACTTTGACCTCAGTGTTTGATATAAAACTGTGCGTGTGGATGCCAGCAAAGAGGAGAGTGCTTGGAGTGCATTCCTGTGGGTCATTTCAGTCACTGTACCTTTTGTCCAAGGATGGTCCTGTTCTGCCTTCAGAGTCTGAGCTGTCTCAGGGGCAGCATGGGGATTTACTACTGTTTCTAAAGTTATGATGTGTGACCTGACTGACCTCTGGGAATCCTATTAGAAAAAGGCGTGTCCCACCACCCCTAGGGAGTAACACAGTCAGAGACTCAATACTTAGGTTAGCCATAGTGTGGTAGATAAGGAAAGGGGCTTGGCTTTACATACTTATGTCAGGAGTGATAGATTGGTCTAACAGGCCCAGTACAATCTTCTGTCTACTCTCTCTTATTGCTGCACGTATGCTGTTTGTGTCTCAGCCAGGTAACCTGATCCAGCCCCTCGTATATCTGGAGCACAACTCTTGAAATGCTATTGGCTGCTGTGCTAAAATTAGCATAATGCCCCCTGTAAAATGCATTCTGGGAATATCCTGTCTTTGACTTGGCCTTATGGAGCCTGGTTTTCAGCTGAAGCAATGAGGTCATCGTGTAGACCACGTCTTCCTTCTGCCTGCAAAGAAACATTTATAATATACCAGGGTCCCTTTACTCCATGTAATAATTCTAAATGTGTATGGTTATATATTTGCACTTCATAAATAATCATCTCCCACTGATTCCAAGGATGAAGTTCTATTTTATATTTCTATGTATTTACAATATTCCTGTTGCTGCAATAGAGGTGCATTTGTGGTCACAGTGGTTCTATTACACAATAGCTACAGTGTGTATGGGTGTGGCGGTGGTCACATAAACTGTCACTGATGTTTTGTGCATAACCACATTTATGGTTTGCAGTGGTACAGCATACACCGTAAATGAAGGATTTTGGAGGGAGTTAAATACAACCCAATTTTCCCTGAGGGTGTATCCTGATGACCAAGTGTTCTATGTGTAAATGCAATCAGTAATGTTCACGTGTTTCTTTCCTGGCATAGGAAACGAAAAAACTGAGTGACATGACAAAATGGAACTGACATAATCAAGCCCTGTGCTGACACTATGGACAAACCAAAGGTGAGTCCTCTTTGATTTTTTTTTTTTTTTTTACTTTTCCGGCTAAATCCTTGACTTCCACAGTCCATTACATTCCACAGCATGTTTTTCTGGAAAATGTGCACTGGCTTGCACCCCTGTTACTTGCAACCCTGTTACCCTAAATGCAGTAAGAGTCAGAGTGGCAGTACAATATCTCACACAAAGTGTACAATATGTACATAATTCTCTGATGGATTATTGTATGGTTTTCCTAAATGCATAACAGAAATGTATACAAGTGGCAAACACACTGCGAGCAATATTAAATGTGAATTGCATATTTCAGAATTTCTATACCATGACATCATCTTGTTATCTTCAATTCTTTTGTTGCAATAATTGTGTAGAGAAAATCAGCTGTTGTGACAGTTAAAGCACTGTCTTCCTATATAACTTTAGTCAAGTTGTGCAGCAGCTCCAGTTCTCTAAAGGTGATAACACAAAGAATAAAAAAGAAGGAGCGATAAAGATCAGTGAGCTGAGAATTGTTTAATTCAGGGTACTTTTACAAACATAATTTATTACATACTCTTTTTTTCGTACTGCATGCTGAGCACATGAGTATTTTTTAGGTAACCTGCACACTTCTAATAATTTTAACTAAGTTAAAAATATGTAGACTAGTTTTTACATAGCTGCCGTAGTGCCTTCTTCTTTCGGCTGCTCCCGTTAGGGGTCGCCACAGTGGATCATCTGCCTCCATCTCATCCTATATACATAGCTGCAGTAGTGCAATTTCAAATAATGTTATAAAACCAGATGTCCTGTTTTGTGCAGGAATCCACTACATTTTTATGTATTTTCCCATGTTATGCAGTTTGACTGGTTCAATAACTCTTTAATATCCACAATGACTCACTGATGGTTTTCTAAAGTCTGGCTCTTAGCAGGGACGGCTGTCTCCCAGGAGCTCCATTTGATGTAAGTCAGACTAAACTGCACATGGGATATAGGCCTGACACCAACCAGGAAAATTAGGAGTCAAGCCAAATTAATGGTTGTGCAGATTTCAGTAGGATATGATAGATATCAGAAAGAAAACGTGAAACAGTTTATAACTGCGTAAAAGGTGATAGAAAATTGCTTTTCTACACACAAAGTGGTAGAAAAGCTGCTTTTCTACACCCAAAGTGGTAGAAAAGCAGCAGTCACAGTTTCAGTCAGGGACTTTCCAGGCTGCTGGAAATTCATAGCCTGCAGTGATGGGAAAAAAAAAACTGACAAGATCTGTTTTAGGTTTTGTAACCTTGCATTAATCACTTGTATTACCATGATTTTATTTATCTGGTCTATTTCATGTTTTATTAAATATTACATTTTCTTAAATGTTTCATTTATTATTTTATCATATATTTTGTTCAATATTGTATTAAATACAAATTTGCACCAGGTATTGGGAAGACAGATTGACGGACTTTAAGTGAATAATGACTTATACTTTATAGTTTATTAATCCCGAAGGGAGGGGATGCAAGTTCATAGTTATACTTCAGTATACTGTTCTGCAAGAACCATTTAAATAACGTAAATATTACAGTGTTTGGAAGACACAGTTATGCCATGTGTTCAAATCTGTTGCTTGAGAAAATGTAGTATGGGTGACCTAAAGTATAAGAGCAGGAACCACTAAGTGTAATTTTCTTTAATTTAAGAATGAACAGAGTAGACATGACCACTTGCAATGCCTCAGAAAGAACCTTGATCTAAAGCTGTTACTTTTCTTTTTTGGTTTACAATCGTAAGCTCACCCTGTTTCATTTAGTCTTCATGATGGAAAGAGAGAACATATGAGTGTAAGCAGACTGTCACATGAGAACAGTAAACTTGAACCTGTAAAGTCTATTATGTGCTATTTTTAACAGCCAGCTATACATGATATATACATGCACTTCACATTGCATATTGTGTCCCACATTGTCCCACACAAATAAGCTATTTGTCCCACTTCTGGTTTGTTGGGATCTGGTTACACTAAATATGGCTAAGTGGTTCTTTTTAAGCTTGCTTTTATAATGACCTCTCACTTCCCTTCAGTGAAACAAAGCTAAATTAATAGAGAAGTTACTGTGACTTGGACAAACTTATTTTAAAAGTAATTGGGGAAATGGTTTTTTATCAGATGGGTGGCTTTTAATGACCTGTTTGTCTTCATAACACAAGGTTCATTAGAACGGTGTGCTGGGACATTATGCATAAATCCACATTTGCTCCTTGGTATAAATGGAGAAGAGCATTATGTGACATATATATGACATAACAGGGTGTTTACATAACTCACATTAGACGCATCAGTTTCCTGTTCACAAATGATCAAAGCTGGAGGTTGAAGGTCAAAGGCAGTCAGGGTCATGTGGTTCTGTGAAAGACTGATTCTCCATTGTCCTTCATATGCATAGTAAAGGTTACATTTAGTAAGTCCACCTGTTTGATGTTCTCCATCTATAATTGTTTAAGCTCTGCCAAATCCAGGAAATTTATTCTTCATAACCTTGTGCAACCTGGACACACAGAGTTGAATCCCCAGACCAAGTTCTCTTTTTCAGTGATTGTTTCCACATTGAAAATCGCAATCTCATTGTGTAATTGTGCATCAAAAATTAAGACACGTGTATGGACACTTTTTTAACCTTTGACCCCATTTTCCATGAATGCAGGCTTCAGCTAAGGTAACCCTATCCTCAAACAGTCAGCCAGTATTTGTGCTGCTCCCACTTCCATCTGTTCTCAGTCTGATCCTTCTTTCTCTGGATGTACCCCGGACAGCTGCGATGCCATGCTTTTGACTCTTTTGCAGGGAAGCATTGAGCAACAGCATCCCTCACTCAAGTAGCAGGTTTGTTATCAGTTGCATTATCCCTCATCCATTTAGGCCACTAAATGAAAAGCTGATTGCCTTTCTAAACAGTCCATGAAGGCTTTGAACATTCTCCTGAGACACAGCTGTAGAAGAAGCCTTTTAATTTTGGGCAACAAGGGCAACAGAAGCGTTTTGTGGACAAATTAACAATTGCTAAGAATTTGGGTTTAAATTCTGTGACCTCTGGCAACATTTAGACAAGGCATGAGCTGTTCTATTTGTCTAGGAACAAAAAGCACACTTACTCTCCCAGAGTGTGGAGTGCAGAGTTCAATTACCCCCACCATCAGACATGATTCACCACAAATGACCACTAAGTGCAATATGTAGGATGGGCCTATCTCGACTATAACGCACTGAATTTTTGGTTAGGTATATTCTCCTTCTTGCACTGACCAGGTCTAAGATTTTATCATAAATTTATTGTTGTGAAACTTATTGCTATTGAGATCTTTAAAAATTGCATTTTTTATGTGTTCAGTCAGTGTTAATGAACATGGACTATTTCCAATGGAAACTATGAGCTCAAGACTGGAAGGCTTTAGCAACTAAAGAGTCCAGAGGCATGGGAACCCCGAGGGTCACGCCGTGTATGTAGGGCCAGATGGCAGTTGGGCTCATTTTCAACAACAAATGGCTCAGTTTACTTAGGTTTGGCTTACCGAATCTGTTCACCATCCTGTATGTGGAGACTCATCCATTTGTGAATTCATCTCACACCATTTGAGCTTGAAGTTTACGTACACATGGTATTGTGTGCTGCCCAATAAAACAGGCTTTTGCCAATACATATTGGTATTCAGTCTTTCTGTGTCGGTTTACTTTAAAAGTTTGTGAAGCAGTACTGACCTCTCTTAAAAATCAAGTGTTCTGGTACAATCAGAATCAGAATACTTTAATAAATGCCAGGGGGGAATCGCTTAAATTACAAACACTCAATTAAATATAAATAAATATAAACATAAATTATAGAAAATATGAGGATGGAATATATAAACCCTACATGTAAAATGTGCTCCTGTGCCTGTCTGGCACGTCATGGAGAGGGTGTGAAAGATAAATTATATTTGTGCTGGGTTTGTTTATCTAGATGTCATTCGAGAGGCAGTGACTGACTTTGCTAAGAAGAGGATAACAGCGGTGGAGATGAACACCCAGCAAACATATATCACTGAATGGGACAAACTGTAATAATCAAGATATACAAGGTATGATGAAAAAGTTGCAGAAATAAGCCATTAAAAATCTAAAATCCCACCTGATATAAATTTGGCCAATCTTCCAATTTAACAGCATCTTCTTGTGCACCTCTGGACCATTGTCAGCACTCCTGCTATCTTTAGACAACTTCATGGAAGTCGTGCTGTGTCCCCTTACACTTGTGCCTCCGTGATGACTGCTGGATTGGCTCCAGTATGTCACAAAGGTGATCTTCAATTGGATTTTTATTTTGAGGAAATGGACAAAGACGCAGGGAGGACAATTTTGCGCATAGTATGGCCAAAAAAACAAACAAACTCCAGCATTTCCGATGTGTTCTGTGGTTTTTGATTTTTTTGAGGTCTATTCTCAGAACATTATGAGCACACCTCAAACATGCTGACAAATTTTGTAATGTTTGTTATTTGCTTTGGGGTAAAAAAAAAAACTATTAAGAATAAAATGCTGTATATAACTATATGGTATAGCACAACATTGTTTTTTGGTAAGCATTATTTTAGGAGAGTTGTGACAGTTTTTCAGATATTTTTGTGTTTAGGCTTTGATTGTTGTGGATGTTTTATGTGCTTTCCTGTATTTGTGTGACAAAGAGCACCAATTAGCTATCTCGTAAATACTAAAAACCCCACTGTATTTTTTTAATGCTGACACTGAATATCACTAACTCATACACCTTATGGACAAAGTACTGGGCCATACCTCTTAATCATTGGAATCTGTTGTTTCATTCAGTCCCATTCCCACAGGTGGATAAAATCAAGCACCCCATGCAGTCTGCTTTTACACAAATTTGTCAAAGAATGGGTCATTTTTAATGAATTTTTGCATGGCACTGTAATAGAATGCCACCATTGCAACAAGTCAGTTCATGAAATGTCTTTCCTCCTAGATATTCCATGATCAGCTGTAAGTAGTATTACTGCAAAGTGAAAGCATTTCAAAACCACAGTAGCTCAGCCACAAAGTGGCAGACCAAGTAAAGTTACAGACCAGGGTTACCAAGGGCTGAGTTGTATAGTGTGTAAAAATCACCAGCGCTCTGCTGACTCAAAAACTGTTGTTCCGAACCTCCTTTGACATTGACATCAGCACAAAAGCTGTGCACCAGGAGCTTCATGGCATGGGTTTCTACAGCCGAGCAGCTACAAGTAAGCTTTACATCACCAAGCACAGTGCCAAGTGTGCCCCTGGACTATGAAGCAGTGGAAATGTGTTTTGTGGCGTTATTAATCATGTTTCTCTACCTGGCAGTCCAATAGATGAGTCTGGGTTTGGTGACATCCAGGAGAATGTTACCTGCCTGACTGCACTATCCCATCTGTAAAGTTTGGCGGAGGAGGGATAATGCTTTAGGGTTGTTTTTCTGGAGCTGGCCTGGGACACTTTTGTTCCAGGGAAGGGAAGTCTTCATGCTTACCAAGACATTTCGGACAGTTCTATGCTTCCAAATTTGTGGGAGCAGTTTGGGGAAGGCCCTTTTCTGTTCCAACATCACTGTTCCCCAGCACACAAACCAAGGTCCATAAAGGCATAGTTGGATGAGTTTAGTGTAGAATAACTTCACTGGCCCACACAGAGCCCTCACCTTGCTCCCATCCAACACCTTTGGGATGAACTAGAACAGAGATTGGGAGCCATGCCTTCTCATCCATCATCAATGTCTGACCTCACAAAAGTTCATCTGGATGTATGGGCAAAAAAAATTCCACAGACACACTACAAAATCTTGTAGAAAGCCTTCCCAGATGAGTTGAAGCTGTCACAACTACAACTCAATGTTAATACCTATGAATTTAGAATGGGAGGTCATAAAAGTTCCTGTAGGTGAAATTTGTAGGTGGCCCAGTATTTTTGTCCATACAGTGTATAATTCTAAATAGCAGGATTTAGTGTAGCTTGTTGGTGCTTCCCAGTATGACTTTCCCCAGAGCTACCTCCACAGCACTCTTTTCACTAAATGACAAAGGATTACTGCATCCTGATTTAGATTCCAACTCCTATTTTTTTTCAGCACACTGCGCGTGCTGTAACCAGATACTTTTCAGGCCGACTAAGTATTTCTCACTAGGCCTGTGAGGATCCAGACAGAGACTAATCCCTGCAGTGCTTACCATCCAGTGATCCAGATCTGAAACATACCACTAGCCCTGTTGTCACCCGAGGGACTTTATATGCCCAGCATATCAATGTGGTCTGTGGTTTATTCAATCAGAATAAAAAATACATATGACTTGTGTTACACTGACCCTTTTAAACGACAATGTTTACGGGGATGGCAACCTGCATTCATAACATGCTATACACAGACAGGATACTTCACAAATCTTATTTTTAGACATCACATCAACCTTACCTGCATCACATGAGGCAGTGAATTGTAAAGGCACACATAGCTGATGGTTTTTGTAGCATTCGTAGCCCACTCATGAGCTCATGTGAGCGGTCACCACAAAAAGTCATTCTTTTGGGTTCAGCTTTGGGTTGAACTGTTTGAATGTGGTTGCAAAGCTCCCGAGCACTGTCGATAAAGTGAAACAACTGGAGCACAGATTAATAAACTGTCAGCTATATTTACTTCATAAGTCAGAAACTTGAGCGTTTTAATTTGATCGCCTGTCCAGTGCCATTTAGGTCAGCCCTGATTTTATTTTTTTTCAGGCAAAATCTGGAAACGTAGTTTTTACATTATTTTACTGCTGTTCATAATTCAACAGATTAAAGGGCACAAAACATTCTATGTGAATAAATGCTGATGTATTTTGACTGGAAGATAAATTATTGAAGTTAAGAACTTTCTCTAAGACATTAAAATGTCAATCCAGTACATTTTAGGAAATGGCAAGTAATGTGCCATGATTTATGAGATCAACTGCTTCTGAATAAATTTACGTTAGAGATTTGAAAAATAATGGAAATGTTTTAGTAAATAATTCAACATGATAAATATGTTCAGTTTGTGATATCTCAGATTTTATTTTATTTTATTTTTCCCAGGGTTTTTAACTACATGGGGGAATCTTATATTTTGTCATTGAAAATCAACAGTCATATGATCACCATTCACATTATTTGAAGGGTATTTTCTGAGCGTGTTCTGCCACTTCTCAGTCTCATTATATTTAAAGCTAAGCTATTTTAAGCCAGCAAAATCTACAGGAAGAAGTCAGTATTTTACCACTACAAGTTTAATCCTAAAAGATTTCAGTGACAATATCAAAAAGAGGTTCACTTATGTTCGGTATTAAAATCAACTGACCATTTAATGTAACTGGTCACTGAGAAAATGCAATATAAACGAGGCCCAAGTACTGGATCGCTCGAGCTTACTCACTCATATTCACAGAAACATCCATCCATTTTCTTAACCACTTATCCAGTTCAGGGTTACGGAACAACTGGAGCCCATCCCAGCTATCATTGAGAGGGTACACCCAAAAACATGTTAGTATTTAAAAAATTACAAAGAATATTCCCTCACAATACATACTTTAGACCATACTGACTGAGAAAGAAGTCACACTGAGGCAGCAGCTGATGACACCACAGAGGTGAAATCTAACATAAGAATAGTCCTTTTCCTATCAGTCGTAGTTGTTGTTTTCCACTTTCCAGCCTCGTAAATGTTTTCAACTCTGACCTCTTGGTAATTTAACAGATCGTAACATGCACCATAAAGGGCAGGTAGGCAGTGGAAAGGCAGCCTGACACTATGTATAGCAAGAAGCCGTAACGTGTGAAACCTCACTCTGACATATGGTGCCTGTTTCTTCTGGCGAGAAGCTGAAAGGTGTATCATTATTGTTCAGGGACACCCCTGCAAACCCCCCGGTGAATGCCATAAGAGACTGTGAAACCTGACATCTGCATCAAGAGGCCTTTCCTTCAAACATTCAGATACATGGTGACGAATAACATAACAAAACTGTTACCAGACCAGACAAAATGTATCATACAATCTTCCTCTTCCAGTTGTATAAACCACAATGGAAATTCAATTTTTTTTAAAAATGCCTCTGAACAATGCATGATATTGTGATAACAGGTTTTCTGTATTCAACACCTTGAAAGCATGATTGTTGGTGTATGACAAGATAAATGTGAGTAAGAAGGGGAGGGTGGGTGAACAGAGGCCCCTAAAACAATAACCTATATACAGTTTGAACAATCAAGTGTGTGTAAACAAAGGAACAAAGCATTATAGAGGAAGGTCAAACTTTAAGTCATTGGAGATGTGTTATTATCAAAAACCTGAGAATGGCATCTATCAGCTATGCTATTCTTTCTGTTACACTGGCAGCATGTGTGAAATGCCCAAGTCCTCTTTTAAAGGTTTTGTGAACCAGTTACAACCAGCTCTGCCCCTCTTAGAAATCTGGACAGCTGGTGCTACTAACATAATGTTCCACCACCATTTACACGTACAGTATGAATGTTTTCTTGGTGGAATAAATCTGTAACTCTACATTTAGATATTCTACTTAGGTACAGCCATGGAGACTTTTTTGTTTTAGACTGTTTGACGGATTTTTCCCCGTGTGGCAAAAATTCTCTGTCGTAAATAGCTACATTTATTTCAACCATGTGACTTTTCAGTGGCATCTGAGGGGAGAGGTTGCATATCATTGCCCTTTCAGTTGGCCATGACTGCACACCCTCAGATAACTGCTTGAGAAGGTGAATTTTACTGGTGTATCTAGTTATAATGCAAAGGGCAAATTGGAGATCTACTACAAGTCAATGGGTAATATGAGAAAGAGCATAGACACACAAAGTAAAAACACTAAGAAAATGTAACTGTTTTTAAATGTATTTTGTATGTCTTTGGTATTAGCTAAGATTACACTGCACCATAAGATATGATGCAATGAGACAGATCAACATGTTCAGAACATTTGTTTCAGGTTATTTGTCCTGCAACACAGCTCTCTTTTCAATAACACCAAAGCAATGTGATTCACAGAAAAGTGACACAGTAACTGCTTGGGAAATAACTTGGCATGGTCTTCTTCTTCAGGCAATATTTAACTGTGATGTTTACCATAGTTTACATGTTTATGCGGGAACATGTATGTCTCAAGCAAAAGGAACATTTTGGTTGTCAACATTTTTTATGATCTCAGGGTGGGTGCAGTGTCAGTGGCCATGTGACTGTACAGTGGGAGGAGGTGTGCAAGGGCCACTCATTTCTAAGCTGAAGTCACTGGATATTGGACCTTGAAATAGCACTACAGAGGGTATATAAGGATCCTCTCCCACTTGCTCCCATCAGATAACAGCTCTGTGCAACAGCAAACGTACTGTGCAACAACTAAGTTCTCATTCATGGGAGAAATGAACAGCTGGTGAGAAAAGGATGACCATACCAGCTAAAAGAAGTGGATGTGGACACAGTGGAATGAAGCAAAGGATTTGAAAAGTACTCCATCAAGAAACTAAAAGGATAAAAGACAAGTGGGGGAGAGGACAAATAGGACACAGAGCAAAGGATACTGTTCTCTTATTGGACTGTTGTGTTCCCTTGGATTTCTCTCTTCCCTCCTCTTGAGCTAAGAGATTTAGTGGGAGACAAGCTCCAACCATTGCAAGGATGAAGTACAACTACCATTTACCAGCGTCAACGTACACACGCAGTTTGCAGTACACACCAACGTACCACACTCCCACCCATTACACCTCCTCATATTACACACCGTCGCTATATACATCCACATACACCTCCACATCAAAGCATACCCCTACACAGTATAGCACAACATATTACACCCCATCACATCACACATCCACTTACAAAGCTGCATCAACATATGTCCCTTCATACAGCTCAGGGTCAAGATACAGTTCAACACATCGCACACCAACACAGGAAAAGCCTGCACCTGTGATACCTGTTACACCTGCAAAGAGAACAGTGCACTTCCCCAATGATATCATCTTCCAGGATATTGTCAGACGAGGAGATCTGGAACAAATTGGTCGGTTCATGAGAGCAAGGAAGGTTCGTGTGGACACACTGTTCCACTCAGGTAAGCAAAATCCCCATAGCTTTTGCTTTTATATCAGCTGGCATTCATAGCTCAAATCCCTTAAGTATTTCTTAATCTAAAAATAATTTCACTAGACAGTTGATGACAAAAATTTTACATTAAACACCACTCTAACTGCACTGAATGTCAATGCCGCTGCAGGGAACTGATTGTTGCTGTGTGTGCAGGTATGGCAGCACTACATGAAGCTGTGCTGACAGGAAACCTGGAGGTGGTGAAGCTGCTGGTGAAATATGGCGCTGATGTCCATCAGCGAGACGAGGATGGGTGGACGCCACTTCACATGGCTTGCAGTGATGGCTACCCAGAAATTGCTAGGTACCATATATGACTTTTTAACCAAAGTTAGAGACATTTGAGAATATGGTAATGTGAAACTTTAAATTCAGATATCTTCTGACATGTGCATTCTTAAAAATAAGAGGTAACTTAACTTTAATGACCTCACTAGACAAAATCTATTTATACATGACCCTGGTAGTTTGGCACACTGAAAAAACAGTGGCACCTCTCTACATCACACCATCACAGTACACTGAATTCAGTATGAAACAAGCATATGATTAACAGAGGGGTGACACTTAACAGAAAAGGATTAACATACTAAAGACACACAGATTCACTATTACAACTTTGTATTTTCACCTGTCCCTCAGAACCATGAGGCACACATTTACTTTATTAAACTGTGGATCTCTTATCTGTATATCAACCTTTTACTTCAAAGATATCTGCTTGCCATGGGAGCCAGCACAGAGGCAGAGAATGAAAGCGGAGAGAAGCCTGCAGATCTCATTGACCCAGAATGTAAAGACCTGGCCAAACTGTTTGAGACTGGCTGCATGTGAATGCTTACCAGCTGAGTCCGGAGGAAAACAAAAACAAAGACTGCAAAAATAATAAGAGGAGCCAGGGCAGAACGTTTCTGCTGCAGCTCACGATTGATCCTGTAAAACGAGATTCTGTTTGGTAATTTCGAAAATGTAGGACAAACTCTTTCAAGAACAGTATTGTAACTTATTGCCTCCAACAAGCTTTTTCTGGTGGTCATTTTTATTTTATTTCACTATATTTATCTTTATTTTCATATGTGTATATTGTCAGTACTGTGACATGCATGTCACAAATGCAAAATGTCCTTTTGACTTGTTTAGTATATTTTGAATATCTCTTCATTTCTGGAGAAAATGTTGTTTGATTTTTCTGAGTATTTCAGTTTAAGTCATTTATCAGATGTGTAAGTGTTAAGCAGTCACTTTTTCCTTTGCTGGCTGCATTCTGAAAACTCTATATTACAATTTAAGCTAAGTCTGTGTCTCACAGAAAGAGTTTCCTTACTGCTGGGCAGTAACAGGATCACTGAGATGAAGAACTGATACCTTACAGAAAGCCATAAATCAAAAGACATCTTGCACAAGCTCTTCTACCACCGCAGTATTTCCCCCAATGTATTGGTTTTGTTTATTGAAGTATAAATATATAAATGCCAGCAATGTGAGTCTTATAACTTTTGTTCAGTAATTGTTTTTGTATATTTTCATAAATAAAAAACTTTTATTATTATGACTGACTTTCTGTCGTGGTCTGTCACAGAAAAATGAAACCATATTAAAAGAAACAGCCAACCAAATTTTTGTATAAAGCATTGTTATTTTGGTATACTGTGTGGTATTTTACTAACTGACAACTTTATGACGCAAGGGTTGCCGTCATAATAAATCAACAGGAATATGGGGATTTGAAGAGATTAAATATACATTCAACAGCCACTTCATTAGGTATACCTGTTCAACGCCTCATTAATGTAAATATCTAATCAGCTATTCACGTGGCAACAACTCAAGGCACTTAGGCATGAACAGACTTTCAAGACAACATGTTTAAGTTCAAACTGAGCATCAGAATGGGGAAGAAAGGGTATCTGAGTGACTTTTAACATGGCACAACTGTTGGTGCTGATTGGAGCATTTCAGAAACTGCTGATCTACCAGGATTTTAACACACAACCATCTCTAGGGTTTAAACAGAATGGTCCAAAATAGAGAAACAATGAGCAGAGGTTCTTTAAGAGAAAATGCCTTAGTGATGCTAGAGGTCAGACGAGAATGGCAAGACTGCTTCAAGCTGATAGTAAGGCAACAGTAACTCAATTAATGACTGGTTCCAGCCAAATTATGCAGAAGAACATCTGTGGACAACAAAAGATTCGAAAAATCTTACCTTAATTGCCACTGCAACAAAAGGTCAGAATTTGGTGTAAACAACATGAAAGCATGAAAAGCATGCATCCTGCCTTGTATCAGTGTTGTGGGGGATATTTTCCTGGCACACTTAGGGCCCCGTAGTGCCAAGTGAGGATTGTCTAAACACCAAAGCCTACCTGAGTATTGTTGCTTCCAACCCTTTATAACTACAGTGTAACCATCATAGCTGCTTCCAGCAGAATAGCACACCATGCCACAAAG
Source organism: Etroplus canarensis (assembly GCA_015106775.1). Lineage (NCBI taxonomy): Eukaryota > Metazoa > Chordata > Actinopteri > Cichliformes > Cichlidae > Etroplus > Etroplus canarensis. Next base: position 1,552 of record VUQH01022239.1, on the reverse strand, counting down.
TCCAAACCATCTCAAAGTTGTTTCTAAAACATGATGTTCCTTTCATTCTTGCTGCTAACACATACAGCACCAACAGTCACCAGATCTCAGTCCACTCAAGCATCTTTGGGATGTGGTTAAACACGGACCAAAATCTCTAAGGAGTGTTTTCAGCACATTGTTGTATCTATGGCATGAGGAATTATGACAATTCTGAAGTCAAAAGGGGGTCCAACCTGGTACTCAAAAGGTCTACCTAAAAAAAAGTGGCATGTGAGCATATATTACAGCGTAAGCTGCTCACTGTGTTTTTGGCATTTGTAGCTTTGCTCTAATCATAACCGGTGATATGAGATGGATTCTGGATACAGCAAAAGACTTTGGTATAGTTCTCTTCATGTAGAAAACAAAGTCAGTTGAAAGGTAAAACATTCAGTTATTCATGGGCTACAGAACAAAATGGTATTTTTAATGAAAGTTGATTTCCGATATAAGGTAGTATTATCATGCAACATACACAAAATACTATTACAAACATATATTTAGGTTAAGCGGAATTGTTAATTTTCTACTTCCTGTGAGAGATAATAGATCTTTCCTCTCACCCTTAAAGTTGGCATACTGGTGTGATTTTGGAGTTAGGTTGAGATGGTGAATGAACCCCAAAACAACAGCAAGTAACTTCATGATCAATCTCCGAAGAGCAGGGGTGGAAATAGGGAGGCTTAGAGAACAACAATATAAAGGCTGGATATCTGAAATTTAGGTCTAACTCCCAAGGTGTCATGACCTCCGTCTCCTGGTTGATCTGTCACATGTTTTGTTTGTGTTTTGCCTGCTGTGTTCTCTCCTCTCGCATCTCTCTCTCTCTCTGCCTATCGCTCTCCAGGAGGTGTGGCGGCCCCTGACCTAATTAACTACGAAGCTCACCTGCGAGTCCCGGCCGTCGCACCTGCCCCTGATCATCTGGCAACCTGGAGAGCTGTTTTTAAGCCCGCGGCTAGTGCTGCTCGTCGCCAGTTTGTCCGCTTCGACCGAAAGAATCTTGCGCTGTTGTTCATTCGCCACAGCAGCCTTCTGCCTCGTCGAACCCTGAACGCAACCCGAACCCTGGCCGAGCTCTCATCCAACGTTGCCTCTTTGCCTACCTGTGATTCTGTCCTGCTACCCTGCTTGTTGCAGCCTGCCTGTGTCAATAAAGACTGTGGACTTTTACTATCGCGTCCTGCGTTTGAGTTCTGTTCAGCATCAGACATGACACAAAGCTGTTGTTCATTATTAATAGGGAAAACACTGCAATATATTTTCTTCTATACATATGAGATCACAGTAATTATACAAAATATATCTTTTTGTTCAAATACCAGAAATATTTTGTTGCACTTTTAATGAGAGACATAAATGTTTTTATTTTATTTTAGTGTTTATAAAACAGTTTTTATTCCTTTATCTAGGTGCTGGCGGTTAAATCCTACTCTTTTGAGTGATCCTGTATTTGTTAAATATTTAGAAGATCAGTGGGAACTTTACATTTCCAAAAATAACTCACAGGAGGTCAGTGCCTCCACTTTGG
>VUQH01022237.1:14283-27875 GCA_015106775.1 Etroplus canarensis | reverse complement strand
TGGTTATTTCTTGGGTATTTTTTGGGAGAAATGGACGCCGTGTGCTCCGGACCAAAGAAGAAAAGGATCATCCAGACTGTTACCAGCAACAAGTCCAAAAGCCAGGGTCTGTCATGGTATGGGGTTGTGTCAGTGCCCTTGGCAAAGGTAACTTGCACTTCTGTGATGGCACCATTAATGCTGAAAAGTACATAGAGATTTTGGAGCACAATATGCTGCCTTCAAGAAGACATCTTTTCCAGGGACGCCCATGCATATTTCAACAAGACAATGCAAAACCACATTCTGCACACATTACAAAGTCCTGGCTGCGGAGGAAGAGGGTACAGGTACTTGACTGGCCTGCCTGCAGTCCCAACCTGTCTCCAATAGAGAATGTGTGGCGCATTTTGAAGCGCAAAATGTGACAACGAAGACGCCGTACTGTTGCCCACCTTAAGACTTGTTTGCAGGAAGAATGGGACAAAATTACACCTGAAACACTTCATCACTTTGTGTCTTCAGTCCCTAAACGTCTTAAGTGTTGTGAAAAGGAATGGCAACATTACAAAGTGGTAAATGCTTTACTGTTCTAACTTTTTTGAAATGTGTTGCAAGAACCAAAATTGGAATGTTTATTTTGAAAAAAACAATAAAATTCATGAGGAACACATTAAATAATGTGCTGTTGTATTGTCTGCAATGAAATACAAGTCAAAGTAAATTTAGAAATCACTACTTTCTTTTTTTTATGTGTTTTCCATACTGTCCCAACTTTTTCTGATTTGGGGTTGTAAATGAAATTCTCTGTATGCTCCCTCACAGGATATTCACTACCTAGACTTTATATACACTTTGGAAACACATCAGATCTCACTGGGGGGAAAAAAATCATGCTGGTTATCTATGCTGAGATGCATAGACTGGGTAATGTGTTAGGAATGATAGGATGCCATATCACTTGATGGAAATAAAATATTATCAACCTACAGATGACTGAATTTAAAGACATTCCAAAAATCAAAGTGAAAAACTGATGTGGCAGGCAGGTGAAATTTCACTGCAGCAACTCAAAAGGGTACTCGGTAGTTTGTATGGCCCCCATGTGCTTGTACGTATGCCTTACAAACATCAGGGCATGCTCCTAATGAGATGACGGATGGTGTCCTGGGGGATTTTATGTTGAGGAACATTATTCTGAAATTGCTCCACAATTTAGTGTCTCTCGCATTGCTAAATACCTGTCCATCTTTACGTCTGAGAGACTCAGCTTCTCTAAGGTGCTCTTTTTATGCCCAATCACATTACTGGCCTATTGCCAATTAACTTAATTAGTTGCAACATGTTCCTCCAGTGATTTCTTTTTAGTACCACTTATTTTTCCACCCTTTTGCTGCCTTTGTCCCAATGTTTTTGAGAGGAGTTACTGCCATCGGATTCACGATTAATATTATTATTTTTACTAGTATTTGCAAGTATTTTTCACAAAATAGTAAAATGTCTCACCTTTAACATTTGATAGGTTTTCTATTTTCTTTATGAATAAAACATTGGTTTATAAGATTTTCAAATCATTGCATGTTTTTATTTATATTTTACACAAGTCCCAACCTTTTTAGAATTGGGGTTGTAGGTTTTCTATTTGGTTTCATTGTGATTCTGTGTTCTTAGCTTTTTGGTTATTGTCTGAGGTTTTAATTTGTAGCTACACTCCAGTAATCCATTTGAAATGTAATGAGTTCTTGTCACTAATTAGTATTTATGAAGTTCTGGATTCCTGTTTAACTTCCTTATTTATGAAAGTGAGTTTGATTTCTTGTGAGATTTTCACTGATTTTTACTTCATGAGTTTCCTGGTAAGAAATTGTCACTTTGCAATCCTGTGTTTTGTTTCATGTTTCCATTTTTGTTTTCTAACTTTCACGCACACACTCACACTCTGATGGATGCATTGGAAGCAAATTGGAGTTTAGTATTAAGATTCTATTTTGCCCAAGGATGCTTCACCACATGGACTGGTGGAGCCAGGGATCTAACCACCAGCCTTCCAATTGCTGGACAGTCTGCGCTTCCTCCTTAGCCACATAAGCTTTAGTTTTATTGTTATTGAGTTCTGTTTCTTGTCTAGTTTTATGGACTTCTGGGTGCCTGTGTTGACTAGTTTCTGTTTTAGTGCCAGTCCTGAGTCCTCGATTTGTATTTAGTCTCTGTCTACTTTGGATTTGTTATTTGAGTTTAGTTCCCTCAGTGTTTCCCTCTTGCTTCCTTTCTCTGTCTGGTTTTCCTGCGATTAAACATTCGTCCTCTTTGTCTCCATCTTCATGTTTCATGTGATTCTCTGTGTGTTTAGCATTAGACTTTTGGTTATTTCGTGTTTTACTATGAAGTTTGGTTTGCCTTAATGTATTGTTAGTTATACTTCCCACTTTGCAATCACCCTCATTGTTTTCACCTGTGTAATCTCTTTCACCAGTGATTTGTTCCCCCCCATCTCCACTCACCTAATCAGCTCACTGTGTATAATAGTCCTGCTCACTGTTGGCCTATGCTCCTCAGTGTGCTCTTTATGTGCTTCCTGTGGTTTTACTGTGATTTCCTCATGCACTGTTGGGTTCTGGTTTGTGCACTTTGTTAATGGCCAATAAATGGTTTGCTTTTGTTTTGTTTATGTCTACCTTTGTGCAGTTGGCACTTTTTCTGCTTACACCACTTCATGACAGATCATATTTGAGTATAAAAATAATCTGCGGATGGGCTTTCAAATGAAACTGTTCTTAGTCTATTAAAAACAAATTAAACTTTTACTTTGGCAAAGTATTGGATAGTAAAACAGTCTTCACAATGCAACCTTATTACTTATTACTTTATTATTCAAAATGTACTATATATAGGAAACTATTTGACCACCTATATTTTACACCTACAGGAGCTTTAATGACATCCCATTCTAAATTTATAGGCATTAATATGGAGTTGGTCACCCCTTTGCAGATATAACACCTTCCACTCTTCTGGGAAAACTATCTAATAGATTTTGAATTGCGTCTGTGGGAATTTTTGTCTATTCATCCAGAAAAGCATTTGTGAGGTCAGATACTGCTGTTGGCTTGCAGTCTTTTTTCAAGTGCACCCAAAAGGTGTTTGATAGGGTTGAGGTCAGGGTTCTATGTGGGCCAGTCAAGTTCTTCCACACCAAACTCATCCAACCATGTCTTTATGGACACACTCATGGTGGAACAGAAAGGGAATTCCCTTTCTATGCTTCCAGCATAGTTGCATGGAATTGTCTAAAATGTCTTGGTAAGATTTCCCTTCCTTGGAAAGGGGCCCAGACTAATCCCAGAAAAATAACCTCATAGCATTATTGTTCCTCCACCAAACTTTACATTTAACAAAATACAGACAGGCAAGTAATGTTCCCCTGGCATTTACCAAATCCAGACTCGTTCATCAGACTGCCAGATAGAGAAGCATAATTCGTCACTCCTCAGACCATGTTTCCACTGCTCCAGAATCCAGTGACTGTGTGCTTTATGCCACTCCATCTGATGCTTGGCATTGTGTGTGTGTGTGTCCAGCTGTTTGGCCATAGAAACCTACCCCCAGAGGATCCTGCATGGCACACAGTTTTGTGCTGATGTTAATGTCAGAGGAGGTTTGGAACTCTGCATTTATTGAGTTACTGTATCAGAGCATTGGTGACTTTTATACACTATGCACCTCAGCACACAGCAACCCCGCTCTGTAACTTTATGTGGTCTGCCACTACATTGCTGAGTTGCTGTGGTTCCTAAATGCTTCCACTCTGCAATAATCCCCCATACAAGGGGTTATCTTGAAGAGAGGAAATTTCACAAAGTGATTTGTTCCAGTGGTGGCACCCTATTACAGTAAGACAGCATCGTCAGCTGCTCCCTTGTATTTACCACACCAGATGAATATGCATGGGTAATTTGGCACAGATTTTACACCAGATGTCCATCCTCACACAACTTGGCCTTCCTGGGCTTGTGGTCTCACCTGGACTCTAACCAGGTGCCATTCACTTGCGAGGCAAATGTGCAAGCCACTACACTACAGGCACTACAAACACTGGCCTCCTATTACAGTACCATACTTGAATTCAGAAAACTCTTTAAAATGACCCATTCTTTCACAAATGTTTGTAAAGGCAGACTGCATGGCTCCGTGCTTGGTTTTATACACCTGTGGCAATGGCCCTGATTGATACACCTAAACTCAATGATTAGGAGGTGGTGCCCAATACTTTTGTCCATATAGCATACTACATAAGTCTTGCATGTTTGATTCATGTAGCAAATATAGTAACTTTTATGGCTACAGTTCAATATTTGAGTCCAGCAGACCTCATTATAAAGTTATTTTCTGCTCCCTGTTTCCTGTAAAGTAACAAAGCACTTTTTAACATGTTCAGCAGTCCAAATGATGACTAATGGTAAAAACAAAAGCTCTCACTGGATGTTTTGCAATTTCTCACTTTAACCTTCACCCCCCACCGCCACCCACTCTTATTTCATTACACTGGTGTCAGGATTCAGTCGTTTAGTCACATGTTCCATTTCATCCTCTTCTGCTTTTTCCTAATCAAAAGTGCCTGACGAGTCAAAAAGCTGTCAAAAGAGTTGACCCAGGCTGGATGCTTGTTTGTTTAATGTGCAGCTGTGCATTGCAGGAAAGGCAGCTTAGTTCTTTCCTGGTGAGTTTCACATGGACTAACTTTAACTGTAACAGCTGCAAACCAACAGAGCTCAGAGATATGGGGTGTATGGTTAAATTTAGTTAAAATTCACAAACCCTTGAAAATTAGATATCTACAAACTATCATATCAATCAGGTGTCAATAGACTTTACATGTAATATAAAAAGGCTAATGGGCTTTGCTTTGGAAATGAGCTTTGTTGGTATTAAACTAATCTTACCTATTGGGTTAAGAGAGGTTTGCTTTTTGGGTTTATGTTGCTGAAGGCCTGTTTACAATCCACTTGCAGAAAGGTCAGCCAGTGACTAATGGCTTCCGTTTTCCTCCCTCCTATCGGAGGCTGCGGTTATCTCTCCACTGCATTGTGGGGAAGTGCCTGTTGCCTACAGCATGTCTCAAAGTGTCCATCAAGCCAACTTTCCTGATGGCCTGTTGTTTTGTTTTGGTTTGTTTTGTTTTCAGTAAAAGTTTCCTATGAAAATCTAAACTATCTGTACTCTGTCAGTGATTAAATCTAACATACAGAAGTACTCATGTACTTTTTCAGATAAGGAAGGAATTATTTTGACCTCTGTGTGACTGACACATATACTTTGGTTCAAATTCTTTCAGACATTAAACAGCCAATGGAAACTCTGGATAAATCCCCTTAAGATAAAAAAGGAATAAAACTGTCATTTAACAGTTTAAATATTGAATTTAGTCTCTCTTATTTTAACCCCAGTGTCCTGTGCTTTTTCCTGTAGTTAAATACCTTGATAAAAATGTGAACCATTGAAACCATGGGCAGACAAACAGAATAGTCTGACCTTTAAAATATCAACACCGTTCAGCCATACCACCTGCAGTAGAAGGTCAGTGTGTCTGTCTGCGTGTCCCTGTGCACACATACATTGTAGAACTCATAAGAAAGCATCACATTTCCTGAAATCTCACTAATTTGTGCTATTGTAAACAGTGTGACAGACAGTCTGCTGTATTGTCTGCCACAACAGGGCAAATCTCTCTTTCAGTAAAAAAGTACAATCAAATTTTAAAGTGTAATGTCTGCTGCAAATCCTGAACTTATCAGCCTAATCATGGGTCATGAAAAACCTAATTACCCCAATGATTGCATTAAAAGATTAATTTTATATTTTAAATATTAAGATTTGAGTTTTGCAAATATCACTTGCGAATGTGTTTGAATATCACATCTAAATTTAAGCAAAAGCTTTTCTTTATTCAGCAACTTCCTTTAGGCCATGTATATAAAGTGTGTACATTGTTTGTTTCCACTGATTGGATTGTGAACTGTTCTGGTGTTTGAAGTTGATTTTCCCTCACAGAAGTTCCGTTTAAGCTCTTCATGCTGCGGCCATAAAATAAACTGCTCTGCATGTTGTAAAGTCACTGAGTTCTTTCAGTGATCAGAGCACAAAGAAAGCCTCATGTGGACCAAGGCCATCTTAAATGGCACTTCCCATCTAGCTTAACATGGTTTCACACACTCACTCACAAACACACATTTTTTTCAAACATCACCCTACTCCTCAGCCCCTCCAGATTACAGATCACATGTCCTGTCACACAGTAGTAGTGGTAGGACTGGATAAGCCTAACACTGTGACAACTGGTGGTGAATTCAGAGCAGAAAATCACAGCACTTCTTGACTTTTTTATTGCCCAGCTTAGCTTTCATTTATCTGTTAACGAGAATAGTCACACACAGATAAACTAAGGGACAGCTATTCATAACTGTACATCCATAAAATCCATAGCTCGGGGTTTGTACCGAACTGTTCTCTGGGGGAAACCATTGTGTAGGGTCTGGTGTGCATAGTCTAACTTTAAAGATTTCCACCATCCTTCCTCCTTTCAGCTATACAATCACTCACAGGGGCCTCATTTTGAGCTAAACTTTGACAGGAACTCCTGTTGAGATGACAAGGAAAACAGTGATTCTTTGTGATGTTCTCAAAGGCAAAATTATGTTTCCTCCTATACAGTACAGAGGGCTTTAGAAGTTATATTTTGAGCTGCCTCTACATGGTTTTCCCTTCCAGCAAGACGTTTGATGAAATCAGCTTTAAGTAATATATAATTTCCAGTTTAAACAGTGAGAATATTCTTAGTCCCTCCTTCTAAGTAATTTCCCCCTTGGGGATTAAATAAAGCATTCTGATTCTGATGCCAAACTGATTGCAATTAAGTATGGATAACCAAACCTGCCAAAAGGGTGTTTTTTAAAGATGGATCCAGTTTCAATGCAGAATATTTCTTGATTAGACAAAGTCACAAATAGTTGTGGTCTTTTAAAACTCTATGCCCCACCCTTTCATGTGGTAAATGGTTCGTGGTTGCAGAGACATAATGATTTCAAATCAGGTCGATCTTTTTGAAACACCCTGTATTATAAAGGCTAAGCACTTCGGTTCTCTAGCAAGCTTAAGACTGGAGGTGGCCATTTCTATCATGTGCCAGGACTATTCTTATGAATGCCTGCATTTATACTAATTATACTAATTCACTTTTAATACTACTTTTTATGCATTTGAGGACAAATTGTGTCTAGCTATGAAGACATGTATTTATTAATTTGATTTTGGGAATTTTGGCTCTCCGTGAAAAAAGATTTCCACATTCTTTAGCCCACAGTGACCTTGGCGTCATATTTTTTCAGTGGATCAAATACATTTTAGAATAGTAAAATGAAAATAAAGTGGCCTTTAAGCTGAGTGTCATGATACTTACAGATAAGGCTGCAAAAAAAAGTTCATTACACTCTTTGCATTCCCCCATGGCAAACTGCTCAAATCTTTAATAAGCCATTAATAGTGCCTGTTGCATTGAGAATTAAAAAGCATAGACAAATAATTGGTGAAATGTTATGTGGACAAAAATGTTGAGCCACACCTCTTAATCATTGAATTCAGGTGTTTCATTTAGTCCCATTGCCACAGGAGTGGCAAATTAAGCACGTAGGCATGCGATCTGTCTTTAAAAACATTTGTGAAAGAAATGGTCATTCTAAAGAGCCCAATGAATTCAAGCATGGTACTGTACTAGGATGCTGCAATTGCAACAAGTCAGTTTGTGAAATTTCTTTCCCTCTAGATATTCAACAATCAGCTGTAAGTGGTATTTTTGCAATGTGGGAGTGTGTAGTCACTACCTGCCTGACAGTATTGTGCCAACTGTAAAGTCTGGTTGAGGAGGAATAATGCTATGGGGTTATTTATCTGGGGTTGACCTGGCCCCTTAGTTCCAGTGAAGGGAAATTTTAATGCTTAAGCTTACAAAGACATTTTGGACAATTCTATGCGCCCAAGGTTGTGGGAACACTTTGGAGACAACCCTTTTCTCTTCCAGCATGACTGTGAACAAAGCAAACTCCACAAAAGGCATGATTTGGATGAGTTTAATGTAGAAGCATTTGACTGGACTGCACAGAGCCCTGACCTCAACCCTATCAAACACCTTTGGCATGAACTAGAACACAGATTGCAATCCAGGCCCTATTTTACAACATCAGCATCTGACCTCACAAATGCTTTTCTGTATGAAGGGGATAAATACCCACAAACACAGACCAAAATCTTGTAGAAAGCCTTCAAAGAAGAGTGGAAGGTGTTATATCTATAAAGGAGGGACCAACTCCATATTGATGCCTATGGATTTAGAATGGAATGTCATGAAACTCATTTAAGTGTAATGTGTAGGAGGCCCAAGGCTATTTTGCAGATAGCATATATAAAGACAACTGGTATTTTAAAGGTTTTTGAGTTTAAGGTAAATGTCTGCACAGAAATCTGAGGAGAAATGACAGAATAGCTTGTGTGACCAGATACACAGCTTGCAGTTTGCTCTTTAGTAAAACTGGATTGCAAGGTTCAGTGGAAATAGGGCTTGTTGCATGGCAGCCAGCCTCCCCTACAGCTCTGTGGAGCCTCAGTGGACATATTTCTGCTCAGCTGTTTGGTTGCCCTGGAAACAGATCTTAGGGCAGTGTAGGTAAGTCCCACAAAGCCGACTGAAGGGTGTAAACTGCATAGTCAAGGTTTTTAGGAAATGTGGAGGCGTCTTTTGCAGACACTCTCCTTGGAAAGCAGGTGGATGCTGAACTCAAGGCCATCCCCACCCTCCTGCAGATTCAGAAAACACTGAATGGGGGTGGAATTCATGCTATAGGTAACAAAAAACAATCATCTGTTCATTCTGTTTTTACTTCAGTTTTCCTGAAAACAGTGCAGTCAGACTCAACAACAAGCAACAGAGAACATGGGTGTAAAGTTTTCTCTAACAAAATTAATCTCCAATTGAAGCTGTTGCTCTTTGTTGTTGGTTTTTTTTGTTAGTTTTTTTTTTTTTTTTGCTTAATCATTTATTAGACACATTAGGAAATAATCTATTGTCATTGTACATTTTGTGGTTCAAAAATATGTTTTTGGAAGGACTAAGGAAAGATAATCTGAAATAGTTACTGTAGGTCCTTCGGGTGCTCCGTTGTATTCTCCCCAAGGGGTCGCCACAACAGATTAATCCGCATTGGTAATTTAGCAAAGGTTTTATGCTGGACGCCCTTCCTGACACAAACCTCCACGGCGAGCGGCGCAGGTGTCCCCACCTGGAATCGAATCAGGGAGCGTTCATTTATGAAGCGAATGTGTAAACCACGACACTACGGGTTAACTGCCTTAATTTTCCTTAGAAGTCCCTGTTCATCTTTGCTGATTTCTGCTTATTTCAGACATCAAAGTCACACACAAGAAAAAAAGGAGAGGAAAATGATCTTTTGCTTTTTATAACTGTTATCTGCCTAATCCCCCTTATCTTCACATGTTAGAACACACAGGAAAACAAACAGCAGCTGAATCTCTTCCCTACTTCACAGATTAGATTGTTGTGACTGAGGTTTCACTTCGCCACAGAGAGCACGCATCATTTGTCCTGCCTCCTACCATGCATCCCTAAAAATGGGCAGATCAGCACATTTGGGGAAATATCTTGGGATTCTTGGGGTATTCAGGTTTATCTCAAGCTGCTTTTTAAGTCGATAAAATTTTCCCCAAAAAAAAAGTCATAATGGAAGGTTTGTTTTTTTTCTTTGGTCCAGCATAAGGAAAAGCAGTGTTAATTACAAGAATTTCAGGCCATTAAAGCTCATACTGTATATCATGTATCTCTGGTCTTGTTGATCCACTTGAACATGAAACGTGTTTGTATTTAAGAGTTTAAGTTAAGGACAAGCAGAGGACACGCAGAGGAAGGGTGTCAACATTAGAGCTCAAGTGGAGCTTTCCAGATGTTATGCAAAGGATGTGAGTTCATTCTCCCAAAGTCCAAGACAATCTTTCTTAACACAAAACAACCCCAATGTCAACAAGTCACTTTTGTCCATCAGGCATGAGAGCACACATTCAGTGAAACATACACAGGACCATAGTGTTACATTGTGTGTCTAGGAAATGAGTCACTGTCAGCAGGACAACAGCAGTATATGCCACATTATTTTTATACTTTAGCATATTTTCTTGTACATCTCAAGGACAACATTACTGTCACCACACCTTTGTTTTTCTCAAGGTACTTTTGTTTTTTTTTACTCCTGTCACTGCCAGTTTGCTTTCAGCGGGCTTCCAGCTATCTTTCTCCTTCCTGAGCAGTTTCCTAATTGCACTCTGAAAGCACTGTGCTGATGTAAGATTCACCTCTGCTAACAGTGGGCAGCTGGAATATCAGGACCTTTCCTCTTCAGTGGAAAACCTCCCTTTTTATCCTACTAGGCCACAAGCTAGTAGAATATTATTTCAGATGGTCACATGGAATCTTTGCTTCATTCAGTGGGTTCATGTTTATGACTACACTGTAATTTCTACATACACTTTCTATTGTATCGAGTTGCACAGTGGGATTGTTATTTTGTTCAACTGTTTTGATGTTTTCAAGTGTGGTTTCCACATTACATTATAGATTATTAAGAAAAAGCCAGAGACCGTTGATACAAGATGTCTGAGATAAAACAGGGAGGTGGAGATCCGCCCCCATCTCCTGCAGTTATCCAAACAAAGTGGCGTGGATGCCTGTGGAGCACAAGCAGTGCACCTGTAAGTCAATCCATAGCAGATGTGAGCTGCTCTCTCTGGCTGCGCAAACATTCTTGCTTTAGATTATTTTTTATAAAATCTCATTTCTAGAAAAGTTAGGATGGTTTCCAAAATGTAATCAAACTTAAATCTGTGAGATGTTAATTCACATGAACCTTTATTTAACTGACCAAAATACAAAGAAAAGATTTTCAGTAATTTTAATGACCAGCTTAATTGTATTTTGTCAATATACACAAATTTAGAATATGATGGCTGCAACACATTCAACAAAAGTTGGGACAGAGTTCAAATAAGACTGGAAAGTGCACAGAATATTCGAGTAATGCTGGTTTGGAGGAGTCCACATTAAGCAGGCTAACTGGGAGCCTGGTTTTTATGATGTGAACATAGAATACACAGCTTTAAATGGGATCCACATAAGGTGAATATCAAAGCAGGATCTATTCAGATGAATTTAATTATGTTTTTGTGTCTCAGTAAAGAGAAGTGAAAGGCTGCACATACTGAGTAACCGAAAAGTTGGTTAGGCTAGTTGTAGCTCAATTTTAAGCTCAATAAAGTAAAGGATTATAGTGGATAAACACAGTGGAAAAGCCAAGTGTAGCTAAAACTGATGCCCTCTGATACAACAGTCCCTGCAAAAAAACAAAACAAAACAGTGTTTTGGAGGATTTTGCTTTTGAACTGAATTGCATCATAGTCATTTTTTTTACATGGTCAGTCGTGATTAGGCGGATTAATCAGGCAAGTAATGGAAAAAACAATATGATGTTTTTGGAAAGCTACAAGTTGGGATTTATCAGATTCCAATAAGACTGTCCAGCAAATTTACAGACACCTGATATGTTTCCTTTTGATTGTATATATTATATTTTACTTATTCTCTAAGCTCACATCTCAAGTTAATATGTCTATCAAAGTCAAAAATCCCTCAAAATTCCATATATATATTTATATAATGTAGTGTGTGGCATTGGTTGATTAACCTTTGGGTGGCCAAAGGCAAAAATTTGCTTGTAGACCTGTATTGTTTAGAGTTTTTCAGGTACTAGGCATGCAGCACACTGCTTATTGTGCATTCAGTATATTCACAATAGATCTAGAAGTGAAGTGAAATACATGTCCCACTTGTATTTCAGTTAGTATGCGATAATTAGAAAAAGTATGAAAACTTGCACTGAAAATTAACTAAATTTGATCTTGATCAGGTATAACTTCCCAGACCAAGTTGAGTGCAAGCAAATTATCAAAAAACTGGCCCAGTGACCTGAGGGACTTTTGATGCCCTTGGAAGTCACAGCTCCCTAAGGAGTTGCCAGCTTTGTTCTGTTGGTTGTTAGAAGATCTTTTCAATTCTGTTTCTTTTTGGTTTTATGGTGTGGAACAGTGAAGCAATTTTTACCTTTGGTAACTAACCCAGGCTCCTGCTGCATTTTATTTTTGCAGAGGGCCTGGTAAATTAATGTTTTACTCTTAATGAAATGTAAGAAGCTCGTGACACTAACAACTCTTCTTGACCTTTGCTAGATATCCACTGTGATACTTATTCACTTGGCAGCTCCCCAGAACTTCAGACACTGGACATCCTTGACTGCTGCCGGTTCTATTGTCCAGACTGAAGGGAACAAAAGCACTGGCCCACAATTCCACCTGGTTCAGCTGTTTTGACCATTAAGCCCAATCAGTACTATCGTGTCCCTTTCCTGTCATGGGAAAGTGGCGGCCATCTCTGGAACAATCTCCCCAATATACAAAAACTTGATCAACAGCCAAAGGGTGGGGGCGTCAGCTGGGAAGACCCCTAATGCTTTTAGTTTCTTCATGTACAGCTGCCAGTATATGTGCAATGGGAAATGTTCAACCTCCCAAAACGGAACAGGGAATGCATTTCCCTACTGACCTCCCAATACTTCTAAAAAGAGGTCACATTCCTCAGAGTCTCTGCCAACACACATATATCAGAATGGCAGGACCACTGAACTTTAAGTACGAGCTATTTTCAGATCTTGATCTGAATAAAGTGTACAAGCCAAAGCAGATTAAAATAACATGTAGAACTGCTGTAATCACTGTGCAGTGGAGTGCACCATTTAAGTCAAGACAGCCTGCCAGATTAGGTAGCATGTTGTCATTAGCACATTTTTTTGTACAACATTCTCGGCATGCCCCAATGGTTGGAATGCCTTAAAGTATGTCACGATTAATGCTGAAATTGCACAATAGACAGCAACTGATCACTACCAATATAATATTCAAACTCAGAGGCACAAGTGGGATACAGTTTGTATTTTTTATTCATGTCACCACAACAATTCCAAATGAAACCAAACGTGTCATGTTGGAGAACAGAGGCACAGAAATTTAATTTTGGCAACACAGTGAGGATAAAGGGTAAGAAAAGCAGAAGAGGTTGGTATTGCGCTCATTGAACTGAGCCTGTCATCCAGCAGTGCATTCAACAAGTGGGCTGAAAAAAAAAAAAAAAAGAGCCGAACACACCATCATGCCTCCTTTACATATGTCCTCACAGCAATCACGTCTCCCATTATGCATTTCTGTGAGAAAAGACAAATCAGGTGAGTGAAGGGAAACATTTGCAAAGATTAAAAAAGAAAATCATGCATGTGCTTGGAAGAATGTATACTCATAACTTCAGGTTACTTTAGATGATCATTTCCTATTATACAACTGTCCTACAGGTATTGAGTTTTATTCATGTTTGGATCCTGTAGTGTTTGGCTCTTTTACATGTCCTGTACTAAACTCTTCACCTTAAGACACAGCTGATTTTTTTTTTTTTTTTT
>VUQH01022237.1:0-12635 GCA_015106775.1 Etroplus canarensis | reverse complement strand
TGTTTAGGAGTGGAGGTGGTGAAGGTGGATGAGTTTAAATACCTGGGATCAACCATCCAAATCAATGGACAGAGCACAAGCGAGGTGAAGAAGAGAGTGCAGGCAGGGTGGAGTGGGTGGAGATGAATGTCAGGGGTGTTTTGTGACAGAAGGATAGCAGCAAGACTGAAAGGGAAGGTTTGCGAGATGGTAGTGAGACCTGCCATGATGCATGGTTTAGAGACGGAACACTGAAAAAAAGACAGGAGGCAGAGGTGGAGGTGGCAGAGCTGAAGATGTTGAGATTTTCGCGAGGAGTGACCAGGCCGGACAGGATTAGAAATGAATACATCAGAGGGACAGCTCATGTTGAGAAGTTTGGAGACAAAGTCAGAGAGGCAAAGCTGAGATGGTTTGGACATGTTCAGAGGAGGGATAGAGGATACATTAGACAAAGGATGTTGAAAATGGAGCTGCCAAGCAGGAGAAGATGAAGATCACAGAGAAGGTTCATGAATGCAGTAAAACAGGACATGCAGAATGTCGGTGTGAGGGAAGAGGATGCAAGGGATAGGGTGAGATGGAGGCAGATGATGCACTGTGGCAACCCCTAAGGGAAGCAGCCAGAAGAAGACACTTACACTCCAGTGGATGCACTAGGAGCAACTTGGGGTTCAGCGTCTTGCCCAATGACACTTTGGCAACGGCAGTATCTGACCAATCACAAACATGAATAAGTCTACTGGCAGCAGAGTGGCTGATTTTACAAAGGAAAATAAAACTACCATGAGAAAAACATGAAGATGTTAAACACAAAATACAGACTGAAATCAATACAGCTGCTGCAGACAAATTGGCTGTTATTAGTTTCCGTAGCAAAGTGCTGTATAGGAGTAAATTCTCTGTATGAATGTGTGTACACTGTAAGTGCTGGAAAACCTCTACTATATTAATAAAGTTTTAGCCTACCTGAAGCCAGGAAATGAATTCTGAAGAAAGGCTGACTAAGTTAACAGAGTACCACAGCTCTGCAATTAAGACAGGGAGAATCCAATGGATTATGATTGTTGTTCCTCTAAATTAAAATTAAGAAGTGTGTGAGACAGTTCTAGTTTTTATTATTTCAGCTGCAACCCTGGGCAAGTCCAAATCCTGCTTCATAGTACAGGCCTCTGGACAGGTCACCAGTCTATCATTCACAGGGCTCACACAGAGAGACAACCATTCACACTCAGATTTACACCTACAGTCAGTTTAGAATCACCAATTAACTAACAAGCATGTCTTTGGACTGTTTGAGCAAGAGTGTCAGGGAGTACTGAGAGGGTGCAGGACCTTCCTTCTTGCTGTGTGCTGTGCTGCTCCAGTAAATAAATACATTGTAAAAACTAAACTTGGTGCAAACCTCCACCAAAGACAGGTTTACCTTACCCCACAAAAATAAAAAAGGAGAGATATGGATCACTGCCAAAATTTGATGGTGCATAACTTGTACCTCACCACACCACACCACTCCACTCCACTCCATGGACAAATAGGCAGACTAATCAAAAGGAAAACGTATAAAAGGCAAATTTGCAAATAGGTTAACTAACTAGTTTGACCAGTGGTTCTCAAACTGAGGGAGCAGGCCATATGGGTGAGCTGAAAAATATGAGGTGAAACTAAGGTGAATGAATATTATCTTTATCATTTTTATGGAAGACAAATAAGCAAGGGTTTGGTGATATTGTATTGACTTTAATTTACGTAAAACTCATCTTGGAGCCTTTTTTATTATTAGTAAGTTAAATAAGTTGAAGAACATGAGCTTTTTGACCACTTATTTCTATAGATGGCTGTAGACAATCTAAATATTTGCAACAAAAATGTGCAACTATAAGCTTGATTATAGAAGCCCTTGGCATCAGTGCTTTGTTGTTGGGATTGTTGTAAAACAAAAATCCCACTATATTTTTTATGTTAATATCACACTTAAAATTATACTATTATGAAACAGAAACCAGCCATCCATCATTAATCAACAGGTTTTTCACGATCGTTGAGCTATTACAACATATGCATGATTTAACAAAGGGTGCAACATTAGGAGTTTGCTTGTCAGTATAGTGAAGATGTCTGAACTCACTTCTGTTGTTTCCCCACTTCGGGAAAACTGATTTAAACCAATGTTCTGTGTGTGTGGATGCAATTATGATGTAATAATGAAGTCCCAGATGGCAATGGAGCACGTAGCTGGGGGCAGGATTTCAGTTATCTGTAACTAGGTGAAAGGGTTCGTCTTTTCAGTTGGACTGTATCTGAAACTCTGTGCCCAATTACAATTCAGCTTTGCTGTGTCAAAGGTTGGAGCTTGCATGATGTTCTCTCAAATACTGGAATGGTCTCCCTTATCAGGAAACTGTCACATTATGCACGGACACACCATGACCCTGCACTGATCCCAGCACATTTTCTAGCCGTTAAAGCATTTTAATTGATCTCTTTAATGTGGTTGGAAATAAGCATAGCTGATAGTGGGAAATCATTTGGGCATTAACTGCACTACAAAATGATACAGTGCTGTTTATTTTTTACTTGACTATTGATTGTTTAACCAACTCAATGTTATAAATAATTTAAAGACCAGTCAACACTGGAAGCACAGTATGGATTCAATGGAACAGTTTTACTGTACACATTCAAGAATATACATACATAAATACAAAGAAATTCAGTACAGACGCCAAGAGCATAATTATTTTTTTGCTCCAGCTTTTGCCTGTAGGTCCTTGGCAGCGCACCGGGATTGAAAGGCGCTCAGCATCTCACCACTGGTCAAATTTGCTCCTTTGATCAACAGCTTCTCGCCATCAACTGCAAGGAAAGCAGGACACAAACACAATGAGATGACTCATAACAAACACGTTCAAGGAATACAAAAAGGAAATGTTCAAAAGTTCACGCTGAGCAAAAGTCAAGCAATACACACTGAGGTTCTGCTGACCTATGGCATCATCCCCAGTTTAGTTAAATGCCTGACTCACTGTGTATGAGTGATACCTTCATCAGCATGAAATCTTAAGATGAGGTCTCATGTTTCTGAGTGTATAAACCACATCTGAGCCATCTCCAGATCTACAGTACCTTTATGTTCTTTTTGTGCTTAAAGAAGGAGAAGCAAGCATACCACTTGTGGATTTCTAGGGTAAAGTTCATTAACCTATGGTTCACCTACCTACATTAAGTTTATTAACTTGAGGGTTGTTAACATTACCTTGATGGTCTTTTTTAAAAACAAAACCACTTGGAATAATGAGACCAAAAAATAAAACAGGTCGTTGTTATTGATTTAAATGAGCCTCATAGCTGGATAAATCTTACAGTGTTTGTAGAGTCTTGTGTCTACTTTAATCCTCATATGACCGGCCACTTACGACCCCAGCTGTATATTTACATGTATCCCAACAAAAAGTCATGTGGAGGCATTTGTGACCCCCAAAAATACACTTACTGGCCACTTTATTAGGAACTTCTGTACAGCTGCTCGTTAACACATATAACTAATCAGAATATCAACTGGCAGCACCTCACTTCATTCCAGCATGTAGACATGATCAAAACTACCTGCTGAATTTTAAATCAAGCATCAAAATGGGAAAGAAATGTAATATAAGTGACTTTGAACGTGGCACTGGTATTTGTGCCAGACAGGCTTCAAGCTTCGAGTTAATAGGAAGGCAATACTAACTCAAATAACCACTCGTTACAACCAAGGTATGCAGAAGAGCATCTCTAAATGCACACCACACGAAAACTTGAAGCAGATGGGCTACAACAGCAGAAGACCACAACTCAATGAAAACGTTACCTCGCCTGATAAGTCTCAATTTCTGCTGAACATTAAGATGTTTCAGGCTGCTGCTGGTGGTGGTGGTGGTGTAATGTTTTGGGGGATATTTTCTTGGCATACATCAGGCCTCTTAGTACCAACTGTGCGTCACTTAAACACCACAGCCTACCTGAGTATTGTTACTGACCATGTCCGTCTATTTATGACCACAGTGTACCCATTGTCTAATGGATGCTTCATGCATGATAATGTGCCATGTTACAAAGCTCAAATCATTTCAATCTGGTTTCGTTAACATGACAATGAGTTCACTGTACTCAAACAGCCTCCACAGTGGCCAGATCTCAGTCCAATAGAGCACCTTTGGGATGTGGTGAAACAGCAGATTTACATCATGGATGCGCAGCTAACAAATCTGCACTAACTGTGTGATGCTATCATGGAAATATGGACCAAAATCTCTGAAGAATGTTTCCAGCACATTGTTGAATCTACGCTATGGAAAATTAAGATAGTTCTGAATCCAAAATAGGCTTTAACCCAGTACTGGCAAATGTGTACCTAATAAAGTGGCTGATGAGTGTATCTGTATGATTATTTAGCATTATAGGCTTTGAGTTTATAATAATTTGTTGGTAGTTTGTCTGGTACTAATTCAGCATTTCATTTAAAATTTATGGATATTTAAATTTTGAGTGTTTCTGCACAAAATATTGTAAATATTGAACATCTATAAACAAAGTTTGTTTTAAACAGATGTGTGAAATTAACAAAAGATGAAAAACAACAACAGCTGGGTGACTTCTTTGTAATCTGTTGCTAATATAAGCATTACGGAGTCACCAGTTCATCTATATTTTGAGACTGAAATTATTCTAACATACTGTAATACATAATTCAGTCAAACATACTTTTTAAATGTTTTTAAATCCCATTACATTAAAAAAAGTTTTGTTTAAAAAACTGACACTTGCATGAAGACTTGAAGTCTAATGACGGCCTCCTTCACTTGCACTGAAATCTCTCTGGACCTCATATTAAGACCTTCAGTGAAAAGACACCAAATGCAGGTTCAACACTTCAAGCAACTCCAGATTTTTCATCTGCTTAGTCTGTGAAGGAATAATGAGGGAAGAGGCTTCACCTGGCCATTAAACTGTTAATCAGCCTTTTACTATTGAGCCTGTGAAAACAGGGGGCAATGTATAAAAATTTCTAAACAGTTAATACAAAAATCTGTTTAAACACCTTGAATTAAAGCTGAAAGTCTGCACTTCAATAACATCTTGACTGTTTTCAAAATGCACTAAGATGGTGTTCAGAGGGGAATTTTTTTTAAAAAGTGTCACCGCCCAAAAATTCACCTAAACCCCCATACATTTTAACGTGTTCACATCATACTTACTGCAAGTAATACTCACTGTAAGTAATATCCACTACAGGTTCAGACTTGTCATGTTTCACCACTGATATCACCTCACAGTTCATGTTGGTAGCTCGTGCCTTCTCTGAGCCCACCATGGCCAGAAACTCCCTGTAGGGGAAAGAAAAAGAGCACTTTTTAAGACTTAAATTACAGCAGTGGTGAAAAGTGAGTGGGTAGATTTTTTTTAAAGTACTGTATCTCAGTACAACTCTGAGGTACAGTGTAGTCCCTTTTACTCCACCACACTAATTTTACTGCTGTAAGTACTACTTCAGATAAATGTACCTTCAGCTGCCCCGTTGTATTCTCCCTAAGGGGTCGCCACAGCGGACTTACCCGCATCAGTAATTTTGGCAGAGGTTTTATGCTAGATGCCCTTCCTGACGCAACCCTCCATGGTTAGAGGGGCGTGTGTCCCCATAAGCCTTTTATAAACCAAACTGGGCTTGGAAATATCAGGATGATACAAAACCAGCCAGCTGTCATTAACATAAAACAATCTCTGCCTCAAACTATGGTGTTAAAAGGCACTTCAGTAATAATAAACCAACATTATTTTTCCTTTTAGTTTTGATAGTTGGTGCACTTTGCTCATAATACTTGTGAATTTTTTATTTAGGTTTTACTTGTGTAATTATTTATACAGTATGGTGTTATATTTAGTGAAGGACATGATCTGAATATTTCCTCAATACAATGACATTTTTAGGCAGCAGAAACACTAGCTGTTTAAATTTTAGGCTGTTTCAGGACAGCAATTTTCCCCAATATGAAAAAGATTTTAATTTTAGATTCTATAGGCCTTTTTAACAGCAGCGGCACAGGTGTCGTTAATGTCATTAATGAAAGATCTCATCTATTTAGGCAGATCTTTAAATAATGTGATTAGTAATACCTGTGTTTCCCTATTCTGTATCAAAGGGCTCCTGTTAAAGAGGCAACTGCCCACCAAGTTGCCACTTACTGTATAGGTATAAGTGTTGTTGCCCTTTGGGGTGGAAGAAGTTTCACCTTTATTAACTTGTATTTGTTTGTGAGGCTTGTTAATTATGTACAGTCCTGTGAAAAAGAAAGTACACCCTCTTTCAATTCTAAGCTTTTACATTGTAGGATATAATAATAAAAAGATAAAAATTATCTGGTCCTTGGCAGGTCTGAAGATTATTTAAATTTTAACTTCAGGTGATAAACAAAACAGTGTCATTATTTATTTTAAAAAATGAAGCAAAATGAAGAAGCTGTCCACTGAAAAACTCCGTACACCCCATAATTTAATGTCTTGTAGAAACATTTTTATCAGCGAGAACCTGAAGTAATCATGTTCTGTATGACTTTATCAGTCTCTAACAACATTGCGAAGGAATTTTGGTCCACTCTTCTTTACAAAGTTGCTTCAGCTCATTGAGGTTTGCAGACATTTGTTTATGCACAGGTCTCACCACAGCATTTTAATCAGGTTGAGGTTGACATCCTGTTGTAGATTTGCTGCTGTGTGTGGGATCATTGTCCTGTTGCGTGACTAAATTTCAGCCACACCTTAGCCATCAGACAGATGAAGTAATCATGTTCTGTATGACTTTATCAGTCTCTAACATCAGTACTTCGGTATACAGAGAGATCCATGGTCGACTCAATGACTGCAAGGTGCCCAGGTCTTGTGGCTGCAAAACAAGCCCAAATCGCCACCCCTCCACGAACAGCAAGAGGGTCCATGTTTGAATCCACCAACCGTCCAGCTTGGGACTTTCTATATCGAGTTTGAAGGTTTGTGCTTGTATGGATTCTCTCTGGGTCCCTCTGGCTTCTTCCCATAGTCCAAAGACAACCAAAGGGGTTAGGTTAACTGGCAAGCCTAAACTGACCGTAGGTGTGAATGTGAGCGTGAATGTTGTCTCTCTCATTGTGTTGGCCCTGTGATGGGACTGCCGACCTGTCCACGGTGCACCCCACTTTTCACCCTATGACAGCTGAGATAGGCTCCAGTGCCGCGCCGCCCGCTACCCTCAACTGGATAAGCGGAAGAAGATGGACGGATGGATAGATGGATCTCCAAAGTACAGTGTTTCGGAAGTCTTGTGGTTTGCTCAGAAGCAACTTGGTAAACCTAAGCCATGCTGCCATGCTGTTTTAGAGAGAAAAGGTTTCACCTGGCAACCCTTTCAAACAAACCATACTTGGTCAGCCTTTTTTCTAATTGCACTGTGATTAACTTTAACGTTTAACATGCTAACTGAGGCGTGTAGACATGTAGCTCTCTGAGTTTTGCACAGTCTGACCTTGGGGTGAATTTTGTGGGATGTCCACCCCTGGGAAGATTGGCAACTGCCTTGAATGCTTTCCACTTGTAAATAATCTTTCTCACTGTAGAATGATGTACTTCAAATTGTTTGGAAACTGCCTTATAACCCTTCTCCAAGATCACTGCTGCTTTTGTAGAGTCTGTCACACTGGCTGATGATCAGTCCATATGTACAGTTGATTAGCAGCTACTTACCCCTGCTTAAGGAGCACTTAGTTTTCCACACAGCACTCCTGCATTTTGGTGTCTGTTGTCATGTGTCCTCGTTCATTTTAAGTTGTATTTACTTACTTTCAGACTTGATATTAAAGGAGTTTAGAGGGTCTCCGTGGTGTAGTGGTTTACACATTACAAGCGAAAGGTCCCTGCTTCGATCTCAGGTGGGGACACAAGCCCCCCTCACCGTGGACACCTTATTAAAGGTGTTTAGACGCGCCTTCAGGTAAAACACGTCACACAATGATGACGTTTGCCATTTCCTTCAACAGGATAAGCAAATTTTAGCTTTTTATAGTGTTTATTTACTAAACATGCATCTCTTCATAACCACAGTCCGTTCAGTCGTGCCATAATAAGCCAGTCTTTATATAAAATACATGTTAGAAGCTGAAATCACCCTCTGGTGGTGGCTGCTGTTGGGAAAGGTTGCCTTGTTGTCACATAACCGCTTTTAGCCACATTTCAGTGACGCAAAACGACCCTCAGACACAACAGCAGCGTGGAACACGCATTTCTTACCGTGTGGACCGGACGTTGGACTCGAACGGGCAAAACTGGAAGGTTATTTTCTTCACAGCCTTCAACACCACGGCTGCTTTCGTGGGGGCCGCCATGCTTTCTGTTTAATGACCTCCTACCAGAGTGAGGCTGCTCATGCGAGCCATCAGAGGGCGCCAGAGGATAAAGAACTCCCCAGACCTAAACGGTACACAAATGTCACCCATGAGAACATGCGTTATTACACAGGAAATGACAAGCGTTGTTTAATATATAATGAGAAATTACATTTGATTTTGTTTTATTTCATAATTATGTTTTGAATAAATTATTTTATTTTAAATATGATTCCTCCCTTGCAGTTATAATAGCTTCCACACTTCAGGAAAGGCTCTCCACAAGATTTTGTAGTGTTTCTGTGGGAATTTTTGATTATTCAGCCAAAAGAGCATTTATGAGATCGGACACTCATGTTCGACGAGAGGGTCTACCTCAAAATCTACATTCTACTTTGTCCCAAAGGTGCTTGATGGGGTTGAGATCAGGGCTCTATGAGGGCCAGTCAAGTTCTTCCACATCTAACTCATCCAACTATGCCTTGGTGAAACTTACTTTGTGCTCTGGGGAACTGAGTTGTCTAAAATGTCTTGGTAAGATAAAGCATTAAGATTTCCCTTTAATGGAACTAAGGGGCCAGGCCAACCCCAGAGAAACAACATCATAAGATAAGATAAGATAAGATAAGATAAGATAAGATAAGATTTATTTGTCAAATGCACAGATATACATAGTATGCTGAGCAGTGAAGTTAGTTTTTGTTACCTGCGTCCAGTTACAAAGTGACCCAGTAATAAATAGATAATGAACATAGAAAATAGAATAATAAAATATAACACAATGTTTAGAAAAATACAAAATATACACAATACACAGAAATATTTTTTTAAATGTACTCTTCGTTCCAGGTTTTAGAAAATGTACAAAATATATGGCAAAAATTAGAACAATTTGTAAAACGCACAGTATGTGCTGAGTCCAGAAGAAAAGTGTGCAGTATGTTAATAGAAATGTACAGTAAGTGTGCAGTTTGTTTAGAAAAATGTGCAATATCAGTTTAAAGTTTGGAGATGAGCAGTCAGGTGGCCTAAGGGAAGAAGGAAGAATTTTAAAAATGCATTATCTCTCCTCCACTGAGCTCTACAGTTGGCACAATTTGGTCAGGCCGGTAATGGTCTCCTGGGACTCAACAAACCCAAACTGGTCTATCAGAATGCCAGACAGAGAAGTTTGATTCATCACTCCACAGAGCACATTTACACTGCTGGAGAGTCCAGAGTCTAGTGCTTTACATCACTCCATTTGACACTTGGCATTGTGTTCGGTGATGTAAGGCTTGCACGCAGTTACCCAGCCATGGAAACCCATGAAGCTCCCAGCACACAGTTTTTGTGCTGATGTTAATGCCAGAGGAGGTTTAGAACGCTGCTGTTACTGAGTCAACAGAGTGTACTTAATGCACTAGCCACCTCAGTACTCAGTGACCCTGCTCTATAACTTCACATAGTCTGTCACTTTGTGACTGAGTTGCTTTGTGGACCTGAATATAGTAGTGATGAAATTTCACAAACAAACCACCTTGAGGTTACTTTTGTTGTGGACTTGTGCTTTATAAATAGAACTGGATTGAAATGAACTGTCTGAACAATGGTGGCATTCTTTCACAGTTTCATACTTGAATTTGGTGATTCTTTCACAAATGTTTGTAAAGACAGGCTGCATGGCTAGGTGCTTGATTTTATACACCTGTGCCAATGGGACTGAATAAGGCACCTGAATTCATTAAGAGGTGTGGCCCAGTACTTGTGACCATATAGTGTTCTTGTAATCAACTGCTGCTTGAACTTCCACACCCACAGTTTAATTTATTGATAAGCAAAGCTCATGGACACACACAACATTTTTTCTTCCTTACAGTCCTTTGCAGCCTTTGAGGATATGATATTTGCTCTCAGATATCATCCATTAACATGTGACGCTCAGTATTATCTAGAGAGGCCTTCCCAGTACTGAGGATGGTTTGAGATCAGATTTTACAATGGAAACTTTTGGTGCTATCTTATCTGTAGAAGATGTGGTCATAGTCTCGCTAGTGGTAGCAATTCAACACCACAAGTGGTCCTTATGCAACACAGCCTGAGCTATGTAAACACCAGCATCTGGTTCACAATGACAAAGGTCATTAAAGCAAAGTCAGAGGAAAAACGACTGTGGCACCTCCCTGCAATCATCAGCATGTTACAGAACAGATTTTAAAGGACGATCGGGGGGGGTGTAAGGAACTAAGTCAATAATGGAGGTGCTGCTCTTCAAATAGACAACCAGACAGGCACATCTCATAATCAGATAGACAAGGAGGATGAGAAGTCCCAAGCTTGTGCTGCTTTCAGGACAAAATGCCCATCAGGGAGTGTCAGAAAAAAGTGTAAAATAAAATTTAATTATTGTGTAAACCAGCATCACATCAAGACACTATTTTGCAATTCTGGGTAGCTGCAGCTGTTAAAATAAATGTTTACAGTGAAAAGCATGCATATCATGTGGATGCTTTCTATGCATGCTCAGTATTCCTCAATAAATTAATGCCTAAATATCTTTCAGTTGGCAGATATTTTCCTTTCATTAAATGACTTGAAACGCAGCATACTAATGACCTTAGTTACTCATTTTGAGCAAAACTTTACCGCTGTGTCTGCACTTCCTTAACCTCTGCTCATTTTAGCAGGGTATTTATAGGCATGCATGTTTCAGGGTGTGTACAGAACAAATGTGTTGTTCTCAGATCAGTACACCCAAGCTTGTGCATTTTATCCTAACTTCAACGTGCTTCAAGTCTCTTTCCTGTGACCGACAGTCTGACCCAGCCTCTGACAGTCAGTGCAGGCATGGGGCTCTAAATTTAAACTTAAGGCTACTGAGAGGCAGAAGCATTTCCTACACACACACACACACACACACACACACACACACACACACACAAACAATGCGTAGCGAGCCATACTGAATGTACAGCAACAAGAAAGTAGGGGGAAGGGCAGTCAGAAACAATAAATGCTCAAGGGGACGTTGACCTCAAAGAAAAAAGGTATTGTCTTTGTGCAGGAGTTCATCTGTGAAGGTCTCTGCCTGAGCACAATATTAAGTTATGAAATGGTCTTACTGCAAAGCATTGGTGTTTTGCATGTTCTGCTCATCTCCTTTTTAAAACTGCTTGTGCTGCTTAGCTAGATCATTGCTGTTTCTGTAATTTGTTAGAAGAAATGTGTGCTTTCAACTTCTTCTGCAGTACATGGCTCAGTGTCACCTGTCATCTTAAGGTCATCTAGTTTAGGTACAAATACAGCCTGAGGAAAATGTGATACCGTCAGAATGAAAGAATGAATCAGAAATTACTGTAACAATGCGTAGTTGAATTCCTGATGAGTAATTCCAGTGATTTGCCTTCTTAAGAAAGGTGAGGATGATCAAACCGGATCCACACTTCTCATTAAACTCTCTATTCAAGCTGTATCTCAGGAATTTATAGGAACCACAAGGACACATCAATATCAGAAACCGCTGAAAAATAACAGAAATTAAACGCAGTGCACTTCAATGAAGGGGCTTCTCTGTCTTTTGATGCCTCTTTTAAACATATTAGATATAAATAAGCAGAAAACTCATAAATCATGGAACTAATGAATCAGTAAATTACAAAAACAGTTTTTGCTGAGTTCCTCTGGGCAATGCAAACAAGTACAAAGCAACAAGTATAAAACATGCAAGAATCTCAAAGAGTCTCTCAATCAGCAAAGCCTTTTCCTCATATTCTGAGAAAGTTTCAGGAAATTGTTAATGATGAGCATTAAAGTACACAAATAGCATTATTGGACAAGACCCTTTGAGCAATTCCCCCCTGGATAAGTAAAGTATATTCTTTTTTTGCCAATATATTTATTGTCTTTTTCAAAATTATTTCACAAACACATAACAAATACACATACATACATACATATACCCACATACCCACTACCCACTGCATACCCTTGCATCATGAAAAAAAAAAAAAAAAAAAAAAAAAAAAAAAAAAAAAAAAAAAAAAAAAAAAAAAAAAAAAAAAAAAAAATTTTAAAAAAAAAAAAAAAAAAAAGGGGGGGGGAGAAAGAAAATGGGGGCTACGTTTTACAGCATTCTTAAATCATTTCAGAAAAATCTAACACTTTCATTTGTCATCATATTTATATATGGTTCCCAGAGTTTGTCAAAGTCTTTTCGTTTGCCCTTGGCAATGTATGTTAATCTTTCCAGTCCAATACATTCAGAAAGTTCCTTCATCCACATCTTCA
>VUQH01022230.1:9646-42161 GCA_015106775.1 Etroplus canarensis | reverse complement strand
CCAACAATCCGATGATCCCCTATGAGCAAGCACTTGGCAACAGTGGGAAGGAAAAACTCCCTTTTAACAGGAAGAAACCTCCGGCAGAACCAGGCTCAGGGAGGGGCAGCCATCTGCCTCGACAGGTTGGGGGTGAGGGAACAGAGAAGACAAAAAGGAGAGCAGAGAGAGGCAAACGCTATGGGAGAGAGAAAACAACATTTAATGGCATGCAGCAGTAACTAATAAATGCATGGGGAGTGAAAAGAGGTGGATAGAGTAGAAATGCCCAGCATAAGAGGCCCCCCAGCAGTCTAAACCTATCATAACTAAGCCCTAGCTATAAGTTTTATCAAAAAGGAAAGTTTTAAGTCTAATCTTAAAAGTAGAGAGGGTGTCTGCTTTCTGAATACAAACTGGGAGCTGGTTCCACAGGAGAGGGGCCTGATAGCTGAAGGCTCTGCCTCCCATTCTACTCCCAATGCATTGGGATATATTTTTACATAAATAAAACATTTTTTAGTATATAATAACCAAGCAAATTATTTCTGTTTTTGAAACTGTTGCTGTTCCCTTGTACATGCAGTGCTTTTTTGCAGCTCAGCAAAACAGATTGAGTGATTAAAGTTTCAGCACCAAATGGCAGAAAGCAAACCTTTTCAACTTTAATGAGTCTGGACAGAAAACTGTGCATTGTAGTTTTAGTGTTTTGATTTCAGGTTCTGAATGCACTAAGAAAAGATGTGAGCTCATATCTGTTGTCAAAAGTATTTATTTGCAGAAATTCTCTGTTCTATTTAGCACAAGAGAAACAGAGATGCAGACAAACCTTGATTGAAAGTCCTGGTGTTCCTGGTATTCCTGGGCGACCATCCTGTCCCAGCGTCCCTGGAACTCCAGGTGCTCCTTTGGCACCATCGCTGCCTGGCCGACCTGGAGTACCCTTGATACACAACACAAACACAGCTCAGTACACAGACAGGAAGGATGACCATTCTTTACTAAGTACATCCAAGCTACTTTAACTACACCCAACCTTTATAGGAAGAGTTTACAGATGGCAGTGTGGCATTTGGGATTATGTTGGCCATTTTAAACATATTAAAGAATGGTGTGAAAGTTAATTAAGTTAATTTTTGACCATAAGGTTTCTTGACAGTGTGAGTGCCTCAGCATTGTATTGTTTCCACGTTGTTTCTTACTGGTATTCCTGGTTCTCCTTTCCTCCCTGGAAGGCCCCCACCAGGTATTACAGTACCTGGCTCACCCTGAAATATAAACAAAGCAAGGTGAACAGACACATACTTTACACATCACTTTTTCTCTCAAAAACTATTTAGCTTGAAAAAAGGTTAAAAGTGTTTGAGCTCACCCTTTCACCTTTATCACCCTTTGGCCCTGGTGGCCCTGTTCCTCCTGGTTCACCCTAGAACAACAGTAAATAAAACCAACGTTCATGGCAAGAAATCTGCCAACTCTTCAGAACAGAAGGACATGAGTTACTTACAGGGTTTCCTCTAACACCAGGTAAGCCCTGTGAACCCTGCAGAATGAAAAACAACAGTATTTAATTAAGTCAGTGCTTAAAAAAATAACAAGAACTTGTCAAGTGGGTCTGTGGGTTCCAGTCCCACTACTCACTGGAACACCGGCATTTCCAGGGGAACCTGGTCGTCCTGGCAAACCTGGATTTCCATCAATACCTGGAAAACCCTAAACAGAAAACAAATTGCTTTTTACTTTGGTTCTATTTTAGGAAGTTTGTATGACTTAGAATTACTTCAGCTCTACTTACTCTCTCTCCCTTTTCTCCTTTAACCCCCAATGAAGGGTCAAAAGGAATACTTTGACCTGGTGGTCCTGGGCGTCCTTCAGGGCCTCTGGGTCCTTCCCTCCCGGGCAAACCATCACGACCCTATGTCACACACATTTCAGTCAGCACCACCATAGTCAAAAGAAGATTGCTGTTGTCAGACATTGTTAGTGTGGAAATGGACTGCAAAGCAATTTACAGATGTGCAACGAGACACTAAAGCAACTTAGTATGACCTATAGAAATTTACCAATTTCTTGCAATCACCTGAGCCAACACTGATGTGGGCTGACATTGAGATCAGCTGGATTTGCAGCTGAGCTTGACTTTGTGGCCCACCTGAACTAACATTATGCTCAATAACTGGACACATTATTATGTCATGTCAATATTTACTGACAATAACAGTGGACTGTTATGATACTACACAGAATCATCAAGTTAAGCATAAATGAATGACTCACAGGCTCTCCCTTGCGTCCATCTGCACCATCTCTGCCACTGTCACCCTGTGGAGTCAAACAAAAAGATGGCACCTTAACATCTGACGAAAAAGAACACTGGTGAAAAAAGCGCAACTTCAGCACTGTACCTTCTCTCCACGGTCTCCCTTCTCACCCTAAAGGAAATGTAAAAGATTATAAATATATTTAAAAAATAGTACAGCAACAGAAGAGAGCTCTTGTTTTAGATGTTACATAATTCACACTTTGTTCACCAGAGCTGAGTAAGAGTCTTTCTAATAAAGGAAGTCTGTAATAATTGGTTATAAAGCTCACATAAGCTCAAATAGTGACAGTGAAAAAATAACTCACCCGAGGGCATTCAATGGTACACTGATCTGTGCCTGGAGTAGTCTAAACAAAACAAGAACAGAAAAACTTGGCTCATATTATTATTTCCTACATTGTTCAACTTTAATTCAATTGAATCTCTATTTAAAAAAAAAATAAAAACATTCACTTAAGTAAATGTTTCATATGTTTGTCAAGCAATTGAACTCATAACCATAGAATCATATTTACACAGTAAAGTGAAAATTAGCTGTCAATTTTGTCAATATCAATCCAAATCACAAGTCTAACATTAACTCAAGATCATGATAAAATATGTGTTTTTTCAGGTTTCTTCTCACCTCTGGTATTCTGGCAATACCACAAAGCAAATCTGCTAGATCAGAATGTAGTGTGTTCAGCTGTGCTGCATCACGGGCATACAGGATGTTCTGGGTGCTGCTGTCTGTCACAGCCTGACGCAGCTCTTCAGTATCTGCCTGGTCTATACCAATAGCTAGCACTGTCACACCTAGCCAACATAAAAACACATACATCAATAGATTGTTTTACCATAGAGCAGACAGATTGTTTAGTGGTATTTAGAGGCCTTTAAGATGTTTAGATTCTTATCTTTTCTTTAGTAAAATCAAAACTGCATTTGATTGGACCCTGTGGTATGTCCTCTAAGATACTTGGAACAAACTACCAGCCAAACACCTTGGAAAAACCAAGCAAAAAGTCTCACTACTTGGGGGGCAATTCACAACAACATACAGTATACTTCATAAATACAAAAATATTCTTCCTTTGTTTTTCAGATGGTTGAAGTTCCAGATGAAGTATCTGTCACATGGCTTCCAACATTTTTTTAATTACACACAATTTTGTACCTGGTACCTCTCAAATAAATTGCTCTAGTTCTGCCAAATATGCAGACTTCATAGGAGCAGGCAGTATTATCCAACCAGTTTAAACCAAATTCCAAATGTCATTCTATTAATAACAATGTAGTGACTGCTTGTAAGTACGCTTCTGAAAACCTGTGGCTTTGAGACTGCTGGCTGCAAGATTCAGGCTATCATCAGATCTTTTGTCCGTAATGATGACAACAGCACCAGGGACCCTTGGTCTTTGTCCAGCTGATGGGGACAGCAGATACTGTCTGGTGAATGTCACCGCCTCACCTGCAGAGGGAGACAGGCAATATCAAAACTGCCCTCACACAACACAGAAACAGCACAAAGCAGCTGCACAGATGGTGTTAGGCAAGAGCAGAAAAGAACTGTTAGAAAAATACTGACCAATGTTATTTCCTGGGCTTTCATCAAACGGTGTGGACTGAATTTCTTGGAGAAGGGTGTCAGATCTGCTATGCCGATTGAGCAGGAACCATATTTTGGGTCTAAAACCATAAACTACAACCCCCACCTGAAACAGGTAAAAAAACAATCAAAATGATGGCAGGTGTACTGGCTAAAAAGAGACACTGTATGCATATTTTGAGAGAAAGAGGCACACATTTCCATGTGATATTTTGATACTTCATTTTGATAAATGTACCTGGGAGTCGCGAGTTCCAATAGTGGCTAGTGACCCTGCTGCACTTGTGAGGAGTTCACGTAAAGGTCTTGCCAAACTAATCCGATCGGTAGATGCAGGTACCAAAAACACTACATCCAGGCGCCCACCCACACACACTGTGAACAGACAAGCATGTAAGGCTCAGTCAAGTAATAGGTTCTTATAAGTATCCTAAGTGTACAAAAGATTACATGTTTGTGTTTTACCAGTGCGTTCATCTACAGAGCTTTCTGTTCCTAGTCCATTTGCAAAGTTGGGCTGCACGGCAAATCGATATTGACGGCCCAAACGCAGCCCGGTTACCTGGTAAAAACTGGATGAGGCAGGCAGCGTAACAGAAAACCCTGGACCTCTGTCTGAGAAATGTGAACACTCAAATTAAAATGATAGAATCACTTAAACAGAGGAGGCATATAAGAGTCTGAACTAAAACAAAATTAACATGTACACCAACATGCCTTACCTGTTTCCTCTCTCCAACGAAGAATATACCCTGTGGCATCTCGTAGAGGAGTCCAGCGTAGCCGCATAGAATTTTGGGTGACCTCAGCCACTTGTAAAATTGTGGTAGGTAACGGGGAAGGTGGTGTATAATCACCAGCTGTGTGCATTCAGATAGATACATTTTATTAAATGTATCTGTCAAATATCAGATTTTACATCCTTGCGGTGCTAAACCATTGCACAACTGCAGATCGGTACATTGCTTTTACAAGACTTTACCTTAATTCACATGTTACTAAGGCCTATGAAGTAATATGCAGCATGGTAGTATGTTAGTTTTAATCTATTCAGCATTTGTGAACTACCTTTGAAACACGCTGACTGAGAAATTACTGAATACAGGAAGACTGGACTCACGTGTGGTAACTCTGACAGACACAGGGTTCCCCTCTCTGTTTTCCACCAAAGCCATGACCTGCACCTCATACTGAGCTCCAGGGTCCAACTGGTCTAAATCCACTGCTGTCACATCTCCACCTACTATCAGACTCCTCGCTTCACCACCTACAGCAGAACACAGTGAGAGTGACAAAAATAAGAGAAACTAGCTGCCATAAAACATCCATCACAGAGGAAAACAAAGTTATTTCTCATTAATGTAGAAGTCGTACATTACTATAATATCAAAAGAGACAGGCCACAAAAAAAACCCACCATCTGTTCTCCTCCAAGACACACGATATGCTGTAGCTCCCTGCACACCAACCCAAGTGACTCGGACAACCTCTCCACGGGCTTCCTGGACTGTCAGTGATGTCACAGTCCCAACCACGGTCTGATCTGACTCTGCCAGTGAGCATAGGAAAATGTTAAGCATAATTTACTTACAATATATTTCAAGTAATTCACACTCACAGCCTAGTTTCGTCAAAAAGATACCTAGAACAGCACCAATAAAGTCTATATGACTGATACAGTGAGATACCTGTTCTGACATTTAGAAGTGAGGGACTCCCTTCTCGAGATCCACTCAGTGTAGAAACTAGCACGGTGTAAGATGAATCTGGCTGCAGTCCATCAATAGTGTAGGTAGAGACAGTGGCATCCACAGTACGAGTTGTTTCAGTTCCTGCAGTGAGCAGATACATTACTTAACACTAAGCTTTTACAGTACAGTTCTTTATATTATCATGTATGCAGATATATGTAAATGCTGAGTATTTAATACAAATCATTCCAGACCATCATCACGGCGCCAGGTGATCTTATAACCAGTTGCCTTAGAGGAAGGTGACCATGAAATTCGTATTCTCTGAGACATGACGTCAAGGACACGAAGTCCAGACAGTGATCCACTGTGGGGATTAGTCCGAGCAGACAAGGTGGCCACCTCTCCAACACGTTGATCAACAACAGCTGCAACACCAATTATGAGTGCCTCATCTGGTTGCAGACCGTCTATAGTAAAGGCCGTAGAATCGGATCCCAGAAGACGTGATTGCTCTGCACCTGCATAGGGTTAAAAAATTATTTAAAACAAAAAAACAAACTAAAAATAGAAAGATGTAATGAAAAAAAATAAAAGTCTGTTGATATTTTATAGGCAAACACAAATTGAGAACTAAATGACAAAATTCAAGAGAACTTCCAGATTTTTTTACAATACGTAACACTTACTGCTGCCTTGTCTCCAAGTAACCCTGTACCCTGTTGCCCCACTAACAGCTGTCCAGACAATTCGAATTCTCCGACTATTTGCCTGTGTCACTCTTAAATTAGTCACTCTTCCTGCAACTTGCTCTGCAATAAAGAAAATATAATGATTAATAATACAAAATTTCAAGGGTTAAATATTTCTAAGGTAGTAAGATTTCAGTTTTAAATCAAAACAGGGATAAACAAAAGTTTGCACTTCAAGGAAAGATATCCATGCCTATGAGTTGTTAAAGATAAAAAAAACGTTTAGATAAGTGCATTTGAAGCTGCCATCAAGACATCCACAAACTGTTGGAATTTGTAAGTTTTGAAATTGGCAGGTAAAAGAAATGAAGAATAAACCAGAAGCTACTATCAAAAGTCAAGCACAGCAGCACACCATTTCCTGCCTTAACTCACCTGGTTTGATATTGACAGTAACTGGGTCTCCTTCATTTTCTCCTACCAGTGCTGTGACACTGACACCATATGACACTCCCACTATCAGGTCTCTGAGGTCGAGGATCGTCTGGTTTCCAGGAATTAATTGTATTTCTTCTGTTCCCACTTACACGACATAAAACATGCAGAGATGGCACCCACATGTTTTTATTCATCTATCACTTATCATTCATTTATCATTTGGCAATAGTAATCATTAATATTTTTTTTAAAAAAAGATAAAATTCATCTTACATTCAGTATTCAAAATGATAATTCGGTACTGCGTGGCCCCAGCTACACCTGTCCAGCCAAGTCTGACAGTACTGCCCAGAGATTCCACCACACGCAGGTTGGACACACTTCCCACTGGCTGCTGCTCTACAAGGGCAAATTAATTTGGGCACAGCAAAACGTTCAAACACAGATATCGACATAAAAACATATTGAGAATGGCAGAGACTCCAACATAAGCAAATTTATGGCTCATAAATCCATCCAAAATTAATTTAGAGACTCTGTCTAACCTCTAGATGTGGTGGAGACTGGTGTGGCTTCCTCACGACCTTCGTACAGAGTGTAGAGGGTGATGATATATTCTGTGTTGGGCTGAAGGCCTGTTAGCTCATAGCTGGTGGTGCGTCTTGGAAAAGGCAGGCTCTGGATACGGCCTCCTAAAAGGTAGACGAGGCTGAAAGATCAGTAGCTTTATACCCAATTTATCTATAATATCAATACATCATATATTTTCTATTTCTTGCAAATTAAAGGTGAAGCTGTGATATATTACAATAAAACATTTCTGTCAAGCTATTTGTACTAAATATTGATTAAGTCATCATGGCTTAATCATTATTTTTAATTTCAATAAACATTTACACTGTATACTGTTAGTGTATTGAGCACAAAAGGTTTATTAATGTAGCATGAGGTCTGAAACAATACTCTGTACTGACATCCAGTTTGATTTTTAAGGTTTGATTTTGCTTTTCTAAACAGATCAAAATACTTTCTCATCATCATAATCATACCTTTGCCCATATTGCATATGTCTCTTTTAAGATACAGATGTATGTGTGTTGGTATGCTTTGATGACAAAAGTGACAAACAGATGTTTGAGTATTCATGTCACGTGCATATCTAACCTTCCCCCTCCCTCCACTCCAGGCGATACCCTTGAGATGACTGGATGAGCCTCCAGGTGAGGCGGATAGAGGAGGGACTGGTAATAGCTGCTCTGAGGACCTGCTGCTCCTGACGCTCTAAGGAAAAAACACATTATGTAATGTGTCACAAGGATACTGACATTTCTGTATGCACATTGAATGGTTTATTGGTTTCTGTAACTGTTCCTTCTGTCCATGATAGGCATAGAATTTCCATCCTGAACTTATTTTGGTGAAAGCAGTGGGAGACAAATGCATTTTCAAGATACATGTATTGTGATACAAATTCTGCTCTCCTTGCAAGATTAGTACATGGACTCCACTTACACAGAGCTTACAAAGCACTTCACAGTTTTTTGTTTTTCATTCACCTGTTTACACACACACACACACACACCTACACACACACACACACACACACACACACACACACACACACACACACACACACACACACACACAAACACAGATATTTATATGAGTAAAGGACTATATAGACTATTTCCTATATCCTTTGCTGAAATGTCATCTTTATTATCAGTAGAGGGGTACCACAAGCGTTATAGGCTGTGGTGTTTTCTACATTGACCATGACCTGAGGCACAAAGTCATTAAACTAGTCATGCACCCTGGCTAATTAAAGGTTAAGTCAATACAACAAAGAGGCCTTGAAGCATTTAAAACAACTCCTGTGATCTAGGACTGAACAGAAGATGTGAGACACCAAATATGGCCGATATGAAGATCTAGATTACATATATTTACAGTATTTTGTGTTACTGTTCACCATAAAACAGTATGGCTGCAGCCCTGACTAACACCACAAAGCACATGTAACACATGCTGGGAGAGCGAAGTGTGTTTTAGTTTGACCTGGAAAGAAAGTAGTTCCTTGAAAAGTCGTTTCAGCTGTCGTTAAAGTGTTCTCACTGTTGTGGGCTGTCTGGCCATCTAGCAGGTGCTTGGGAGGACAAATATTTCCCAGAGATTTATGCCCCTGAAATCCTACTGGGAGGGGTCATTAAAAGCTTACAGAGGTCAGGGATCTGATTCAATTTCAGTTCTGTGTTAATTTTACCATATGGGTCTAATCAAATTCTACAAAAGAACAAATAACAGCAAAAATGTGGGAAGCTTTATTATTTGAAGTTTAAAACTCTTCAAGCTGTAACATGCAGAAGTGCACTGATGTGTTTTGCAAATGAAACAAATGGCTCAAAAAGGCCTATTAACTGGCAGTATATTCAGCTGTTATTTAGAATTAAAGATAAGATTTTAGGCTTTATATTTTACTCTAGACTTGATTTCTTTTCTGTGGAAAGTTCAAAAGAAGGGTTACATTTTACAGAAATGAGTGAAATAGGCATCACATTTTAACCTTACATTACCTGGTGGTGACATCTAATGTGTTAAACTAATGGTCAGAAACATGAAAACAATTAAGATGATACTCCACTGCCAGGATTACAACTTTTGCTTTACAGAGTGCTGAAAAGTTGAAGTTCTTATGTTCACTTCTTTACATGACCACGAGAAGTGGCCTATTTCCTAAAACATGATCTTTTCCAGAACTCAACCACTGAGTATTGTTGCCAAAACCTGACAAAATATCAAGTAATTATTCAACAGATTAATACTAAGTTAAATACATTTAGATGTGTGTGGGTAACCCCAGTCTTCTGGTTGAAAGTCTTAGGTTTAAGCTTAAGATAGTCCACCACCACCACTATGGATTTTGTCTGTATTTTAAGAAGCTGCCTTGCATGAATGAAGGAAATTCTATGACCGACATGAAATCATAACTGGCTTTTCATTGGCATTGCTTCTATTATGTTGGCATGTACACTCCAAAGCCACTTAATATCTAACCAGTCATTCACATAGCTACAACTCAATGCATTTAGGCATCTACATATGGTCAAGATGACCTGCTGAAGTTCAAATCGAGCGTCAGAATGGAGAAGAAAGGTGATTTACATGACTTTGAATGTGGCATGGGTGTAGCAACTAGAGTCTAAATATTAATACTGGGATTTTCCTGCACAACCATCTCTACGGTTTACAGGGAATGGGCCAAAAAAGAGAAAATATTGATGTCAGAGGTCAGAGGACAATGGCCAGACTGCTTTGCGTTGATAGGGAGCAACAGTAACTCTTGTACCTCTTGTTACAACCAAGGTATCCAAAAGAGCATCTCTAAAAAGTACAGCACATCAAACCTTGAACAGATGGGCTACAACAGCAGAAGACCACATCAGGTACCACTCCTCTCAACTCAGAACAAGAAAATGAGGCTACATTTTGCATAGGCTCAACAAAATATGACAATGGACAACGCTGCCTGGTTGCCTAAGTCTCTATTTCCACTGCTACATTCAAATGATAGGGTCAAAATTTGTCACAAACATCATGAAAGCACAGATCCATCTTCCCTTGTTTCAACAGTTTAGGCTGCTGGTAGTGGTGTAATGGTGGGGCAGATACTTGTCAGCACACTCTGGGCCCATTAGTATGAAATGAGCATCATTCAAACACCACAGCCTACCTGAGAATTGTTGCTGACCATGTCCATCCCTTTATGACCACAGTGTACCCATCTTCTGATGGCTACTTTCAGCAAGATAATGCACCATGTCACAAACTTCCAGTATCTTAAACTGGTTACTTGAACATAACAGTGAGTTCACTGTACTCAAATGGGCTCCACAATCACCAGCTATCAATCCAGTAGAGCACCTTTGGGATGTAGTGAAATGGGAGATTGGCATCATAGATGTGCAGCTGACAAATCTGTAGCAACTGCGTGATGCTATTGATCCAATATGGGCCAAAATCTCTGAGGAATGTTTCCAGCACCTTGTTGAATCCATGCCATGAAGAGTTAGGGCAGGTCTGAATGCAAATGGGGGTTCAACCCAGTACAAGCAAGGTGTAATCAATGAATTGGCCCTTGAATGTGATTTTAACATATAATGGTGCCCTGCTATGTAATGGCATGTTAAAAATTTGCACAACTTTTTAACATTGTTTCAATATTTTAACATTATTTCGCACATTTATGTAAGAGAGTTGTCTCCATAACATCTTACACACAGTGGACTCAAAAGTAATGAAAAATACTACCAAAGTGCTTTTGGCACAGTTGTAGAAATTTCAGAAGAGCGGATGAATATGTCTCCAATGAATGTATCTGACGGGCCTTTGGCCTTCGCTGTGAGTTCTGGATATATGCTTTTTATAGCTTTCCCCCCATTTGAAATTCACATCTAAAAAGCAAACATTTCTCTGTCTTTGTTCATGTGCACCATCCGGGTTCTTGGTCTCCTGCACATGTTGGCGGCACTCCAACT
Source organism: Etroplus canarensis (assembly GCA_015106775.1). Lineage (NCBI taxonomy): Eukaryota > Metazoa > Chordata > Actinopteri > Cichliformes > Cichlidae > Etroplus > Etroplus canarensis. The sequence continues at coordinate 30,915 of VUQH01022230.1, read as the reverse complement.
CCAGCATCTGCTTTCTGTGTCCGGAGCCCCATCCAGTACCAGGAATCCCTCCTCTGGATGGAATGTTTCTGTTCATGGGAAAATAGATCAGTGTAAACTCTGCACTAGTATTCAGACAGTTATCACCTTAGATGCTGGAAGCTGTTCACAACAAAAAGACCTTTCACAACAAAGAGGGCTTTCGCACACTCAGCTTAACATGAATTGGCAGGTTCAATAAGCCATTAGTGCAATACTTCAAAACAGTAGCACAAAACATGACATAAAAAGTCATAACAATTCAATAATACCCCTGTTATCATGATACAGTACAAGCAGTTGTTACCTTCAGTCTAGTTTCTCATAGACTGTGCGTAGATTACGGTATAACATGTTATGGCCAGTATAAAGTGCACTCAATATTCATTTACATTCTCATGCAAAGTATTGATACTGTATAGGTAGCTACAGTATGTCATTTGGCTTGTTGTTATCCTGCTTTTCACGAAGAGCCTTTGAATGTCAAGCAGAAATAAACTCAAATTAGCATGTGCAGTAAAAGCACAAGTCTATCTGCCTACCTACAGTGCACGTGTGCACACACACGTGCACATACACACACAGGTGCTTGAAAAGGGAAACATTATATCTATAGCTCAATTTAGAGTGGAATGTTAACGTGAATACACAATGTGAAAAATGAGAATGCAGTTACGCGGTTGAAATATGGATGTTCACCGTTACATATATTTGTCTGCACCTTGAATCATTTTATCTCACCTCTCAGAGACTGGAAAATCCTTTCACAAGTAAATTTATTCTGTGATTAATCCTGGAACTGTAAAAAAAATATTATTCATGATTTTTTTTTCACATGTTCTGCACTTTTGATGCAAGAAGAAACCTCAGATGTGCTTGGTAGCAGCACTGAAGAATATTCAAGTAGACTAACACTAACAAACACTCTATCTACCTCTGAATATATTAGTATTAATCACTGAAACAGCTCTTACAGGTTAGAGGTGGAATCTACAGACTGTCCAAAAATCTATCAAATTCGGATGTACAAATACTATTTCCCTTTAATGCATTATTACTAAAAACGTTGAGCAAATTTAAGGGGTAATATAAAAAATAAAGAAAACCACAAGAGCACAGACTACTGAGATGCATATTTCGTGTGGAAATAATTATCAGTATAAAGCATATTAAAACAGCAGGGGGAAACAGGAAGATCTGAAGAGCTATGCATGGCTGACAACAGACTCCTGATGTATGGCTTAGCAAATTTCATTAAGTGTAAGAATGGCCCATGCTAAAGCCCAGAAATATCACTGGTGTTTTTTTAATTTGTCAGGTAATTTGTTACAGTGTGATTGAAGAAACGGCTCATGTAATTGGAAAGAGTCAATCTATGAGTGAAGAAGGGGTGAGGACAGATGAGGGGAGCGAGAGCGAGATAGAGAGAGGGAGGAAGAGAGAGAGAGATGAAGGTGGAGGGGTTGGGTGGAGAGGGGGAGAAGGTGGGACAGATAAATTGGAGGCAAAGAGCATGTTTAGCCCAGACAGAGACTAAACAGCAGCAGCAGCAGCAGCAGCAGCAGCAGACTGAGATATAAGAGGATGGAAAAAGAGGGAGAAGAGATAAATAGAAAAGCATTAGACAAAGTGAAAGTGAATAAAAGCAAAGCGTGGATAAATAGTAACTCATTTTAATTTGTAACTGCAGAGAGCATCGGAGGGAGACTTCTTCCCTATCCTATACATTACCTAGGATGCCTGCATGTGTGAATATGCAAGTAAAGTGAGTGCTGGTCCTCCACAGAGGTCCCCAGGCTGCATGGATCATGCATGCATGGTCACTCACAAGACTCTGATAGCTAACAGTTTCCCAGACTGAAACAATTACATTAAAGCTCATATCATGGTGCCCTATCCAAAGTGCATATTGGATGTGGACATTTACCCTTTTCCAAAATATTTAAGTCACCAGGCCACATGTAGTGCTGATTTGAACATTGTAGGATATATAGAGGCTCATTTTACATAAATTGCTTCCACCACGACAGTGATGTGGGTCTAAAATGAACCTTTCAAACTATAGTGTTACACTGTAAAAGTTCCTGCACCTGTGTACCACCGTTCCTTCACTTTGGATGTAGAAAAGGTAAAATGCAGTTAGAAAGTTAAGATATGAGGAAAAAAAAAAAGATTTCCATGGCTGACTCAAGCTCTCTCAGTCTTATTTTTTGTTGTTTTTCTGAATTCCTGAGGTAAAATGACAGGTGTTTTGCATCTAATTCCAAATACTGTTGTCTGGATGCCACTGATTGTAATCAGAAGGACTGACGATGCTGGAGGCCTTTTCCTTTCAGTAACTTCAGGGGATCTTTCAACCAGCAGGAAGCTTAAATTGTGAAGTGCTTTAACCAACAATCAGACACCAAACATACACAAACTAACACAGTATACAGCATGTTCATTTTAGATTTATGATCGGAAAACAGCTGTTGAATAGTCTGAATAAAACAATGCCACGCTTTCTCACAGTAAACAAAAACATGTTTATTTCACAATAACCATTAATTTGAATCACCTGCAGAAATATTTTTATTCAATAATATTTAATTCTTTTCAATGGAACTAAAGAACACCCATATAAAAAGAAATGGAATAAACAAAGCCAGAAGTTAGACATAATCTTGTGTCTTAACAGGTGTCACCTATTGTGTATGTATCCTACAGGAGATGGAAGCATATTTTTGAGAGAGCATTTAAAGATTTTACAGCTCACAACTAAGTGACCAATTCATTAGGTATATCAGTTGAACAGCTTGTTAATACAAATATCAAATCAACCAATCACATGACAGTAACTCAATGCATTTAGGCATGTAGTCGTGATCAAGATGACCTGCTGACGCTCAAACCGAGCATGAGAATGGGGAAGAAAGGTGATTTAAGTGACTCTGAATACAGCATGGTTGCTGGTGCCAGATGGGCTGGTCTGAGTACTTCAGAAACTGCTGATCTACTGGGATTTTCAATAAACCATCCGTAGGATTTCCAGAGAACAGTCTGAAAAAATACAGTAAGCAGCAGTTCTCCGGATAGAGATACCTTGATGATAAGAGATGTAGATGAGAATTGCCAGACTGCTTTGAGCTGATAGGAAGGCAAAGGTAACTCAAATAACCATTTGTAAAAACCAAGGTATGCAGAAGAGCATCTTTGAATGCAGAACATGTTGAAGCTTGAAGCAGATGGGCTAAAACAGCAGAAGACCACATTAGGTACCACTCCTATCAGGTAAAAACAGGAAACCAAGGCTACAGTTCACATGGGCTCGCAAAATTTGATGACTTTTAATTCAATTTCAATTCAGTATAGCACCAAGGAAAGTTTTAGGCCTAATCTTAATCTTAAATGTAGAGAGGGTGTCTGCCTTTTGAATACAAATTGGGAGCTGGTTCCACAGGAGAGGGGCCTGATAGCTGAAGGCTCTGCCTCCAATTCTACTTTTAAAAAACTTTAGGAGCCACAAGTAGGCTTACACTCTGAGAGCAAAGTGCTGTATTGGGAAAATATGGTACAGTGAGGTCTTCAAGATAGGATAGGGCCTGATGGTTTAAGACTTTGTGAGTAGAAGTGATTCTAATTTTTCGACAGAGGATTGGAAAAATGTCACCATTCTGATGACTCTTGATTTCTGCGGTGAGATTTGGATATTTGGGGTAGAATTTGCAGTAAACAACAACAAAGCTTGTATCCATCCTGCCTTGTAACAATGGTTCAGGCTGCTGCTGGTGGTGTGCAGGTGTGAGGGGTATCTTCTCGGCACAGTTTGGGCCCCTTAGCACCAACTGAGCATTGTTTATACATCACCTGAGTACTGTGAATACGTGGGTATTGTTGCTGACCATGTCATTCCTTTATGACCACAGTGTACTCATCATCTGATATCTGCTTCCAGCAGGATAATGTGTGATGTCACACAGCTTAAATCATCTCAAACTGGTTTCTTGAACATGGCAGTGAGTTCACTGTACTTAAATGGCCCCCATAATCATTAGATCTCAATCAATAGAGCCCTTTTCAGATGTGGTGGAACGAGAGGTGGCATCAAGGATACGCAGCTGACAAATCCGCAGCAACTGTCTGAGGAATGTTTTAGTAGTTTTGCTGAATATATTCCATGAATAATTAAGGTAGTTCTGAAGACAAACAAGGCTCCAACCTGGTATTAGCAAAGTATACCTAATAAATTGTCTGGTTAAGTTATTACAAAAGGTTTTGTGCATTTTTTGCTTACGTGTAACTTCGTGGTATCTTACATATGTGTCTGGTGGTTATGTTTGAGATTTAATTGTATATGTATGAATTGTATATTTGCTACTACAAAAAATGTCACTCTTGTGATTGCAACAGCTTAAAATCTGGTGTCTTAGCTAATGTATGACCAGATAAACTGACATATTGATGTCAGTTCACCCAATGCAACTTCTCAATTTCTATTGCATCATGTTTGCTCACCCAGTGTGCTTAATATAATATTTGTTTGGAACTTCGGCAACTGGTTTGTGGCAAAAATACTTTTGGATGTGTTCTTTGTTCTTTCAAGTAACAACTCTGAGACAGTAAGAAATGTTTTTCAGGGCTGAAATCAATTAGACAGAGTCTGGGTGGTGTAAACTTTTTATACGTTGACTGGTCCACAGTATAATCACACACTAAATCTTTTGTGTTTGATTATAAACTGAGTGAACAACTGTATTAGGCCTATGGGTCTCCCAGAATGGTTGATACCGCCCACCTGGGACTTTGGAACAAGACTGTGAACAGTTTAGTTTGACCCTGGTCAGTGTGATAAGATAATTTATTCGGATTGTCTGGAAATGTAGCATAGGGCAAATAAAATGAAACACATAAATCAATTTTCTGTGATCAGCATTTTTACAATAAATACCATTAAATTTAATTACATCTTCTACAGACTTGATTGGCATTCCCTTGTTATATTCCAACTAAGGTTTTGTTACTTGGCATGAAAATGGGAAGTTCAGACATGTGCATGTGCTTGGGGGTGCACGCTGACAAACGGAGACTCATACTCACATGCAAGCAGACAGTGTTCATATATCTCAGCGGGCTTAATAGGTTGTGTCTGTCATTTACGTGTTTAATGCAGCAGTGGCAGTGTGATACTGTATGTTGCTATGGAAACATAGTAGCATATCTCTTGCTGTGCTTCTCTATGCATTTCATCACATTCGTTACAATAATAAGCATAATGAGGTGGGTGGCAAGAGAGTATTTTTAAAGGAACATTTCACCCCTAAATTAAAGTCACTTCGATCAAAATGACAGCACACTGCATCCAGATTTGAATAAATGCCTCTGACAGTGAAGAATAAAGACCTAATGCGTGGTAAAAAGACATTCCAAGCATCAGGAGAAGTCTGTGTGTAGAAGCTGTTATTTAGCTCCAATTTTGTCCTTCTCCTTCTCCCTTCCACAGCTTATTGGCCTTGGCCACCCCGTAATGTGTGGTGCCTACACTGCCACAATTCCTCCTGGCTCTCGGCTGAGTATGTATCGATTGCTTGCTGGTGTGTATTACGCTGAGGGAAGGTGTCAGAGAGAGGGAGAGGGAGCGAGGTAAAAGACAGAGAGGGGGTTAGGTGGAGGAAATATCCTGACAGCTCACTCATATGTACGACAATAACACCTTTAGAACTTCTCTAGAAAGGCTTTAGAACATAGCTTATCTGTGCTGGGTGTTACAATCTATCTGCACCTGTATCTTTACCTTTCATAAAGGAGAAACTGCATAACAAGTGGTGTAAGTAAATCATTCAGTAAACCACACAGCCATGGAGAAGATTCACATTTGGAATTGTTCCCCACTCTTTCTGTCCTTCTCTCTGGTCCAAGTGCAGAGATGATATTCCCATTTATAATTCAGTGATACAGTGTCAGGCTCTGTCCCCACACAGCCTGTCTACTTTCCACTAGTCTATGATTACAACAGGCTATATATAGGATAATCAGCGTATGGGACTTCCCTCATTCTCATAAAGGGAAATGAGGCATACGGGTGGTGCGGCGTAGCTTGGCTCAGCACAGTGCAGCGCAGCCTCATATGCACATGCACAAAGATGGCATAAAGAGTGCAGATGTGTGTTAAAAAGGTGAGCAGGAATAATGCAAATTTTGTGTGTAGAGACAAGTATATAACAAATGATACTATAGGGATGGAACTTGCCTTTAAAATTATTCAGCATTTAGTCACACCAGCAGGTGAGTAGCTGCTAATGAATTATCTGAACTCACTGAAATAATTAGTTGTTTCAGCATTTTACAGTTTCTTATTTTCTTCAGTGATCATTTCTTTTATCAAATGTTCGACCGCTTTACAAGCCAGTTTACACACTGGGATTATTAAAGTTCCATCTGATCCAATATAATTGAATTTATTATACACAGCTACACGTATGCACAGCGAAGGGCCGTTTTTTTCTCTCTCCTTTCCTTTAACCTGGCTCTCTCAGACTCTCCCTCGGCAACCCCGGCTGCTCTCACAAGATACAAACGCATCACCGCAATCAAGTGAAGACAGTATCTGCCCATGAGTATCCCGATGCGGCACACGGCAGACAGGGGAGTCTGATTCATAGTGGGCCACTCTGCTCTTCATCACTTTAATAAATGGCCCAGGGCACTGGGGAACATTTTTGCCTGCTACAGAGGTACTGATCAGAATGGGGACTTTAAAGCTCTCTGTCTCTGCCATTCCTTTTACCTTCCCTACTTCCTTTTGTCTCTCCTTCTCCCTTCTCTCTCTCTCCCCCTCTGTCTCTCTCTATCCTTTACCGTCTTTCCTGGCCATGTCTGTCTGGGTGTCTGCCTTAAATAGGATAGATTCTCTCTGTGCTTTAAAGGATGGCTACATCAGAGGGCCAGCTGGCCTCGCTCCTTCATCAACGACACTGACCTTCTGCTTGTCACCGCTTAAGCGGCCGTCACATCCACTCCACAGTCTCATCGGCCACTGCCACAGGGAAAAAAGCTAAAGAGCCACCTTAATCTAAAACGTCTGAGAGCCACGTAAACAGCCAGTGCTTTATGTACTGATGCGGACACAATGTGCAGTGCTCTCTAGGGATGCACGCTCAGGTCTAAAGGTTCCAGTGATGATAGTTTGGCTTTGAGCCATCCCTCTACATTGAGGTTAAAATGTTTAATTGAACTAACCTGGAATTTTAAGGCTCCGCTCAGCCACAGGGATGCATGATCAGCAGGAAATGCCAGACTTGGGTTTAAATAAAATGACCTAAAACTACCTTTTCAGGAAATAAGAGTCACATCATTTAAAAACCTTTTTATAAAAAAAGTTGATCAAGCTCATAGAACCTCACAACGGCACCTTCATGTGACTTTAACCACATGCAGTGGGGGGAGGGGAGATACTGGGTCTTTAACGACTCCTTCACTTACAGTGCCGGGGCGACCCTGGCGCCTGAAAACTTACTGACCTAAAGATGCAGTGACACAAAAAGCTCAAAGATAATTAAATATTGATTTTTGTTTTCTAATCCTATATAAAAATTGTCCTGAGACTCCCAGCGGTAGTTTTCACCCTCAGTAAAAGACGGGGGAAAAAGTCTGGATTGGCGGTTAACCTCTATTTCATGTAGGGGGTGTCGGCATGGGGCGAGGGGATGGGGGTGTGATGGGAAGAGGGTGGCTGCTATGCCGATACGTTCTTGGCTCCAGCCTTGAACCTGGCCCGCACCATTACTCTCCTGCTGCTGATGACACTGATCCCCTCTCTAATCTTTCTCCTGAAGCAGACTGTGGCAGGCTGCCTCTACGCCGCATGCCCGATTGATATTCTCCTCATCCAGCTCCCCCCATGTTGAATTTACACCACCCCCACCTCGTCCCCAATCCACTCCCTTTTTTTTTTTACTATCCAACCTTGATACCTCGCTCCATCTCTTCCCGCACACAGAAGCAGAACTTTGAGGTGACATGGAGCTTTCTCAAAAAAAAAATCTCTTTCAAATGTTCCCTGCTTCTCGTCTCTCTCAGCAAAAAAAACACTCGTGCCTTTGGCCACACAGTCTGAAGAATGAAAAAGTTAGCCACTGGTGATCAATAATGTAAATAAAACTGTAATAACAATAAGTAATAGTCTGAGCACGGGACATGAAAGCAATGTACTTGTGGCAATTCTCAATCAAAGAAGTAATACTGGAAAGCAATGCCAGATGAAATATGCACAGTACAACTTCATGGTCAAATAGTGTCTTATTGTGTGTATGTGTGTGTGTTACAAGTTAGCAAATCACAGAGTAGTCGCATTCAATCAGCATAAAGATGTCCACAGTTTATGTTGAGATTTGTCTGAGGAAACGCATACACACAGCGATAGGGCATGCCCTGCAGGGGGCAGCAGTGACCAGCCCAGTCTCCTGCTCAACAGTGCCTATGCATTAACTTTTTATCCCCTCCATCATGCATGCAGACAAACAAACACTCCTCTGGGGTTGTGGGCCAATAAAAAGAGATCTTATTAGCCCCCCCTGGCTCACTGCACCATCAACCTCATCCCCTCCTTCCCTCATCCTGTGCCTATGTGGAACATACAACAACCTGCTGTCATCTCAGCCGCCAACACCACCACCCACAAACACACACATACACGCACACAAACACACTTGTGCTTAACTCCTGTAGCGCCACCTACACCAACCCATGTGTTCAGCGTTGTGCATTCTGATCCTCTACTTCATTAAATAACACTCCAGCACTGGCACTATGGCCTTCACTTGCTAAGTGCTCTCCCATTGCAACTCTGCTCTCCTCCTGCGTGTAACTGAATGGATAACCATGTAAAGAAAAAAGGGGCGGGAAGGGCAGATCCAATCCAGAGACTGAAGTTGCAGTTCAACCGTAGTTGGACCAAGGTGGGTCTTTCAGAAAAGACTCTGAGATAGCCCGTGTGTGTTAACAGATTTTAGTAATGAGTAAAAGAGTGGTGTGTAGGGTTGCCTAGAAAAATGTCACATGATTATTCGCAGCGACTTTTTTTTAACTTCAGGAGATGCTTATTCAAGGCTGCATTTGAAAGCACCCTCATGTTTTATTTACAAAGCTGCTGAAGTCACAATTAACTTATTTGAAAAAGTATTCTGACCAGCACCAAGGTGATTGGGGATAAGCCTTTCCTTTCCTTTCAAACTTCTAATGCAGTTCTTATCATGAGGCTGCTGCAGAAAACCATTTATCATGATTTGTTTAAAGAAGTTTATCTACGAATGTTTACCCATCTGCCTTCAATAAAAAATCTCAGTAACTATTCTTAGTTTTGAAAGTTGAAAAATGATGAAATTATTAGCATGTTAATGTGTGTTGTGTGCATGCATTAACACGTTTGTTTTGCTCATTTGTAATTACAAAATTGATTATTTTTTTGGTACTGGTTCTTCATTTTAGTATACAGCAAAGATGCACAGTCAAGCAAACACATGAGATTGGCATGTTGCATGGATTTAATATGCATCACTTCCCCTCTACAGCTGCAGGCAGCGCGTTGCTTCTATATGCATGCAGGCATACCATGGAGAGATAATTCTGTTTGTTACTTGCCTCTGTTCCTCATACCTAAGCTGTCATTATGCCTCAGTTACACAATGTCTGCTGATGTGATCATTTTATCAAAGCCCCAGGTAATATTGTATGGCAATAAAGTAAGAGATTATTCAGGTCACCATGTGAAATCCTTCTCAGCACTAGAAACAGATGATGGTGTAGGTGGAAATAATATGTTATCTCTGTAAGAACCCAACAATCAGAAACACACAACAAATAAATAAATCAACTGTCTAGTTTAGGTTTTTATTAACTGCCTATACCTGGACATTTTTGTGGTAACTGGTGTTTAAAAGAACTATATTAGAATATATATCTTTAGAATATTTTCTAAATGTAAACCCAGATATTAAAACCTCAGAAAAATGTTTTTTGATATCTAGATTTTTTTTCAGATAACATAAGTATTTGTGTATTTTATTCATGGTTTGGACATGTGCAGAGGAGGAATAGAGTATATATTGGACAAAGGATGTTGAAAATGGAGCTGCCAGGCAGGAGCAAAAGAGGAAGACCACAGAGAAGGTTCATGGATTTAGTGAAAGAAAACATGAAGAGGGTTGGTGTGACAGAAGAGGATGCAAGGGGAGAGAGATGATCCATGACGGCCCCTTAAAGGATCAGCCAAAAGAAGAAGAAGAAGAAGAACCATCCGTCTCATGGACTGTACACAGGGCCTTGTTTTATGATACAGTGTAATTACACTGCATTCGTATTTATGTGGATTTCTTTAAAAAAATCTTTTCATTTTTATTTTAAAATGCATTAAAAAAAGAAATAGTATCTCACTGTGGAGCTGTTTGATTAAACTTAATTTTCATTTCCTAGCCATTGCTGAAAAAAATCCACTTGCGTTAAAGTACCAATGCACAGGCTGCAATACTGGATGCTGAAAGGAAACTTTCTTTTTTGAAGACCAGGTAGTGTGGATGACAAAATTGTTAACCAGCAGACCAGAGTTTGTGGCCCTTGAGGGAACTTTTTTATTGTATAGTTTCCCTTTCAGGAAAAAATAATGGTTTGGGTTAAAGATCACCATTCACAAGGTTAACCTGTAGTGTTCAGTTAAAGGGTACAAAGTGTATTTAGATATCACATAAGATATTCTAATGTAAAGTTAAGAATGAAACAAGAGTCTTTTGCTTCATGTAAAGCTAAATTGTTACGGCTGTCACACACAGCACAAGCTACAGATTGTACATCACATACAAAAATATTCACACTTACATAAATTAGGATTATTCCAAAACTCAATAAAAATCTGCTCTCTAACATTCAGTCTTCAGTCACAGGTCATCCTTTCTGTTCTATTTACTTCACCAAAAATCTTTTCACACAAGTGACCTCATTTAGAATTTCAACATTACTATTTCTGTCAAATAATCTAATTTTTCTCATGCATAAAGCCAATCACCCCTTCGTTCCAGTAATGTTAAATTATAATCTCATCCTCCACTTTTCTGACCATCAGTTATGCATTCCTTTGACAACTCATCCAAAGTCGCTGCTTCTCATTAAAGTCTAAACCCCCAAAATACTGAAATTTTACATTTGCTTTTTTTCAGTAAATTTCTTCCAAATGATTATTACTTTTACTATACTTGAAAAAGAGTTTTCTCGCTGCTGCCTTCTCTCCTTCCCCTGTGACACATGTATAGCCTCCTCCATCTTTGGCAAATGGAGCACCCTGCATATTTTTGACACTGTCATTGCACTGGGGTTCAACAAGCTTGCACTTCTTTGTTAAAAAGTACTCAACAACAGTGCTTATCACATCATCATCTCTGGCTACTTTCTCAACCTGTTAACCTCAGTGTGTCTGAGTAATCACCTCTTCAGCCAGCAGCAGCTTGAATTCAAAATACTAGAGCCTCACTTTCTGTACCTCATTCAGTTGTTTTGGGTAGTCAGCTGAAAGCATCAACAGTGGGTCAAGGCATAGTAACACAATGCTTCACCTTTACTTCATGTGAATGTGCTGGACTTATATTTCCATGGACACTGAGGGGCATCACAACTGCCTTATTGTCCTTACACTGCATCACTCCAACCTCTGATGGCTTTCTGACAACCATTTTGGATGTACCTCTTCCTTTTTTGTAGCTGGATGTTATCTGACATCTTTGACTTGCACAGTGCAGGGATTCTGTTTTTCATAATGATCCCTGTTCCCTGGAGACCATTTGCTTTCAACATATCCAGTACTCTGACAGAGGTGGAATACCTGTCAAAGTACAGGTGTGTTCCTATTGGATGGGATTGTGCAACCTGGGGGTGGATTCACATAGATGCAGCTGCTGGTCTGTCCCTTGTAATCTTCAAAATCCAGCTCTAGACCACTAACCTCATCACACTGACAGCTTTGGATGCTCTTCCACAATTTAAGTAAAATCCTTTCTCTTTGCCCTGCTTGCTAAAGTATGGAAACTGGAATCAGTACTGTAGGTCTTGCCAAAAATATTTAAAAAATATATATGTCATTAAAGGGTTCAGATGACTGTAGATTTATTAGGTATTTTCATTACTAAATTGAAACTAAGACTGAAGACAAAAATTGGTAACTCAGCTGTTTTTTTCCCTAAAATTCCTGACATTTTGCAAAGAAAGTCACTGTGTGGTCACAGCCTCAGAATCATATTTATCCAGTATATTACATTTATTTGATTAAACCCATATTCTTCAAGCCACTTGCTTAAAAAAAGCTTGGTTAAATTTGCAAATATGCAGATTTTTTCCCTCATGCTTTTCTTTCATGTTTCTTTTTTAAACAATGAAATCAAGTCACAATGTCCAAGCTGGTCTCTGTTTAAATATCTTCTGCAACAGTCTGCCATCACTCATTCAGCATTACTTTCATCAGTCTTTCGGGAGTAAATGTCACTGTGGTTTAGTTTCATATTGTGTGACAAACTACAAGAGTGAACATATGAAAAAGCCCCAGTAACATTTTTTTTTAACAAACACAGTGCTCATGTCATCCCACCTTTATTTGTTTATATTCCTAAAATTCACCCGTGCTTCTTTTAAAAGTCGCCCCCAAGTTCTTGGCTGTGCTGTAATTTCTGCTGTCTAAAACCAGCTATCATCTATCGCTGTTCTGCCATTACAGACATGTTAACCGCAGACCCTCAACTCATCCATGTACTTACCCCTTCTGTTCCATCTTAATGTTTAACCACAATGGTCTAGGGCTGTCTGTTTTATAGCTGATATTAGCGTATTGTTGTTTTTACCTGTCTGACTGGATTTAGGTCACTGAAACTATGAATTAACACAGACAAAAAGAAGGAGAAGTTTAAGTACTCTTACAGAAATGATGATGATGATGATGATGATGAAATTTGTTAGTTACATTGTTCCTAAACACAATAAACTTAATAAAATGCCCCTTACAGTATGAGAGGTCGCAAACATTTCTCTTGTTTGGAAGTTCTACTGCATAAAGGCATGTTTCTATTCCTCTGTGTGACCGCAAAGACCTTGAGTGTGTGTGTGCTTATTAGTGCAAAAGTCTGACTTGGTCCAAAATGAATTTGTACATGACGACTCTGTCAGACGTCCATACACCTCCCGCTACCACACCCAGCAGCTAAGGCAAACCCCTCAGACGGGCAGACAGGTGGATGGCACGCGCAGGGGCAGAATGGTTCTGGAGGGGGTGGGTGGGCGATATTGATTCAGTGTCTACTGTACTTGCAGAGAGAACAGAGAGGGGGCCAACGGCGCTTTTCTTACAAGGCTAACTCTGGACCAATCTCATCACACATTCTCTCGGGGGACAATTTTTTTAACCTTCTCCCCATTTCCTTTTCCTCTCACTCTCAGCATTGCATTCATTCTCTCTTTCATTTTTATTCTGTTAAGGCAAAAAAAAAAAAACAAGGTCGACAAAGGTTGTCCTCCCAGCAGTCAACAGAGAGAGGAGGGGGTACAGATAGCTCTCCAGAAGACAGGCCTGAGAGCCGAGATATCCCACAATGCAGCTGATAAGAAAGTGGGCCATATAACCTTTGGTGGGCACGTGACAGGAATGCAGATGGCAGACAGCGTTGTGAAGAGGATGGGGATGTGGAAAGATGCTGCTTCTGTGGGTCTCGCACTTGAAAGATGAAGTCAAAGTCGGAGAAGGGGGGAGGGTGAAAAGGGAAGGCCATGATAAGCAAGAGAAGATGTTGGCTGTAGGAGAGACAAGGTGGATGAAAAAGAGGAAAAAGGGCTAAAGAGAAGAATAGAGGGATGAAAAGGAGGTGGTGAATGTCTCACTGAAAAACAAAATAACATTTCCTTCGGTTTATTCCCAAAACAGCCCAATATCACCCACAAAACGATAATAATGCTCAATTTCTTAACAGAGTTAAAACATCATTTTTGTTGGTGGTCTCCGGCAGTTGTGTGAGGAACTCCATGAAAACTGTCCAACCTCCCACCAGAGGCTTGTTGAAGATGAAAGATGTTGGCATGTGGTTAACATATAAGCCCGGAATCCATGTACTCAATTGTGATTACGAATCAAAATGATTTTGGTTCACAATGAATCCCAGACGTATTGTGAGTACTTCATGATTGATTTGTTGAGTCTCTTAATGATTTGCAAGATTTCCTAAACACCTTCTATTCTCGCGGAAATCAGGGAGCCAATTTTGAAATTTCAAAAATTTTCATGGAGGGTTATGATCTTATAAACCTTCACAACATGTTGCAACATGCTGTAGACTGCTGGAATTGCTTTTTAAGTGTTGCCAATACTTTATCTTTCATCACCACTTTGGGCTGTTTCGACAAAATTTTCCCTCAATGAAGTGTCACGAATGATCACAAAGAAGTTGCTGGGCAGTTACAACTCTTGGCCTTGAGAAAGTCATAAATACCTTGTAACATATCATATGTACCTTTGGCTGCTCCCTTGTATTCTCCCCAAGGAGTCACCACAACATATTAATCCCCATTAATAATTTGGCAGTGTTTTTATGCCGGATGCCCTTCCTGACGCAACCCTCCATGTTGAGTGGGGCTTGTGTCCCCCACCTGGAATCTAACCAGGCTCCTTTCGCTTGTGAGGCACATGTGTAAACCGCTACACTAGGGGGGACTTGTAACATATCATGTGAATTTACAATTTCCTTCTTTTTCTGAAACAATTCATCACATTTTCTATTTATTATTGTAACGACTCCGTAAATTTCATGATTTCATTCGTAACTGTTTATTATCCTTTGCTTAAAAACTGTGCTTAAGACGTCACTCCACAATGAATCATGAATTTTATGCTGCGCTGGTTGATAAACATTTTTGCCTTCATGGGACTAAGAGCTGATTTTAACCCAGATCATCAGTTTTTCCTAAACCTAACCTGGCAGCTTTTGCAACTAAACCTAACCAAACAGTGACAGAAATAGAAATATGGCAAAAAGAGAAGCATACCATGCTTAAAAACAGTGTTCCCATATGGGACACAAATCCGAGTCTCCCGGTTGTCCTCTTGTGTCTTACTTGTCGCTGGCGTTGCAAATTGAAAAACACTCATGTATGTAATTTCTTAAAACATTCATATATGCTGTTTTGTGAGTCATGTCAGCTATCCCACAGTGACATTTAGCTATGAGAATAAGGACGTGCTTAGTTTTCTTACCCCAAAACACAAGACCTGGAAACATGGACAGGAGCCTGAACACATAAATAGCTGGAAAGACTGGAACCATAAAAATATTGGTTGAAATATTGTTTTACACTCTTATATTTATTCTTTGATAAAGCATAATATTTGAATCCCCTGTTCATAATTAGCCTGCCTGAATGAAATCAATTCTTACTTTAGCTTTTTTGCTCAGGCATCACAGGAGACCATATCCATGGCAATGCAACATTCAGCAGCTCTCTTCCCAGCCATGTGCTAACACATATCAGCATGATTTGCTCCAACGTGGGAATAATTGACCCTGAACAATTATTACACTGAGTGCTCTCATTTTTCTTCTCCTCAGTTTCCCGCGGCCGAGCATGGCGGAGGCTCCCCTCGGTCTCTAAAACCGAGGACTCGCTGTGGCACAGCAGAATCCCTGCGAAGATGCTTCACAAATGAAGTTCTCCTCTCCATCTCAGGAGACTCCATCGCCATTTGTTTTCATTATTTTGACAACCCTTTTTAAGGAGCTCTCCTCTTCAGCCTTCATTCGCCTCTCTTTCCAGTGCTCCTTCTGTGCCCCACATTCCCCCCATTTATTTGGAGCTCATCCCGAGTGAGGTGCAACGATGTGTTTCAGTCACAGCTCTCTGCCTCAGAAGGCATAGGGCGGGGTGGGGGGTGAGGGGCAACAGAGAGGCACTTCCTCACCTAGATAAATAGACACCTACTGTCTCTCTCTCCTCCTCATTTTTGCAGTGAATCCTGAAAGGTTCCGAATTTTTCTAGACTGGGTCAGATCCACTCCCCCAGCCCTGTTTCTGGGTTTTTTGCAGCTTTAGCACCGAAACAATATCAAAAAGAAACACAAAAAAAGAAGGACAGAGGACTAAACTAATTTCTACCATTTCCCTCTGGTTCCATGTTCATTATTTACTTTTCAGGAAATGTCTCCATCCTGCTGGAGGTCATACCATTATACCGATAAATTGAGGCAATGCTAATCACCATTTCCCATGAATATTCATTACAGATCATATTATTCAGTATCACCATTACCTTAATTGTACTGTAATCAATGCTAAACTGACATTCTCTTTGTGCCTGTTCACACACTGAGAAAAATCAGCTGAAAGGGTGGAAAATATAAGAGCCTGAATTTGTGACTGAAACAAAGCACATTCCCAGACGTGTTCATGTTCAAGCCAACGTTTTCTTCTCAGTCCCGAAAGTGAGGTACCAAAGATTCTTAAACAGACTGATTTGTATATTCCTGAAACAAAGACCTCCAACATCAACACTTCATCAAGGGTAAACAAATCGCCCTTTCTCTCTTCTGATTTCACCTCCACTGCATTATGCATCCTGTTTCAAAGCTGGTCTTGATTTGTATTTGGTTTCACTTCTGCTTCACAACCACACAGAGTAACAGAGTGATACATGAGCTCAAAAGGAAAAGTTAAAATCTTGTGGGAAAACGGACTGATCACACATCTGGCTGATTGCTATACAATCCAGCAAATATTTTTTTCTAGCATGTGTATGGGTGGAGTTGTACACATAGCACTATATAGTGAGTGTTCAGACAAAGATAAAACATTTGGATGCAATTCAATTGTGATATCTCTATAATATACATTTTTAGCATTTCACCTGACCAGCTTTTTTGTGAAATTTGTGAAAATGGTCAAAGTTGTGTTTAGGTCCACAGGCAGAAAAAATTAGCCCACTTTCTTATGAAACATCTAAATCTAACCCAGTTTAGCACACTGAGAAATTAAGCAGTTCTCTGTATGGGTTTGTGTTGCTGACTGATGAGTTTATTTGACACGTTGGACAAAGATGAAAACCATATCGTTCATTTCCAGTGTAGTTACAAAAAAAAGGAAAAAAACAGAAAAGCTTTTGTCAGTCTGAAAAATCAACATCAAATAACTGTTATTTCAACAGGGTCAGGCTGTGTTACTTTGCAGCTGGACCTTGCCGCTATATCAGTGTACTCTGGAAACCTGTCAGGTGTTGAGCACAATTTTGCAACAGTACTGTTTGCCTGGCTAACATTTTTGTGTTTCACTGTATTTTGAATAACAGTGAACAGTGACAGCATGGTGTTGCGGTGGTCAGCACTGTTGCCTCAAAGCAAGAGGGTCTGGTTCCAAATCTACCAGCTGTTCACTTGGGGCGGCTGTGGATCAGGAGGTAGAATGGGTCCTCCTTCAACAGGGAGGTTGGTGGTTCAATCCCTGGCTTCTCTGGTCTACATGCTGAAGTGTCCGTGGGCAAGACACTGAACCCCAGATTGCACCTGATCCATCCATCAAAGGGTGAATTTTTTCACGATAGTTAAATGCGCTTAAAGGCATAGAATAAAGGCACTGTGTGAATGTGGCTTGTAGTAAAATGCCCTTTGAGTGCTCAGTTAGAGTAGAAAAGAGCTATATAAGCACCAGTCCATTTACCATTTACCATTTGGGCTCTTATGTGTGGAGTTTGCATATTCTCCCTGTGCCTGCATGGACTCTCTCCAAGTACTCCAGCTTCCTCCCACAGTTCTAAGACATGCAAAAGGGTCAGCTTAATTGGTAATTCTAAATTGACTATAAGTGTGAATGATTGTTTGTCTCTTTGTGTTGGCCTTTTGCCCTATGACAGCTGGGATAGGCTCCAGCACCCCACCAAAACCCTGAATTGTATAAGCAGAAGAAAATGGATGGAAAACAGTAACAGAGAAATCACAGAGAGCAGAATGGGCAGGAATTATGCTGTTTTTGTGAGACCTTTCGATTTGTCTTCTCTCTTAAAGCAAAACAAGAAACCTGGTTGTATATTTGATAAGACAAAGGGCTTTCTTTTTCTGTGCATGTAAAGCCGGCATAGGCACAATCTGAATCTCTATGCAATTTTACTTGGGTACTTCACTTTTTTGCATCTGTGTCCGTTTGGTAATTTCCTTCCTGAATGAACACGCTTACAATAAGGTGGGAGGAGAAGTGCATGCGACATGCTGGCTGTGTTTATGGTAATTAGACAGAACAGCACAATTTCTGTACTTATTTTGACACAGGTCCTTTTGCCTTCCCATGGTCAGTAGTAGTAGCTCTGGCACGCTTCACCACAGGTTTATCCCAACATTTCTGGGGCTCCAGGTGGGCCAAGCTGCCGTCTGTTCAGCAATGCATGTAGTTTCGTCAAGGACATGCCATCGAGCAGCATAATTCCCAGGGTGTCAGATGTGGCTGTTTTGTAGAACCTGGGTTTATGGCAATGTGTGGGGTTTCACTCAGTTCCTTGCACACATGGGTGCTTGTAAAGCACCCCTTGGTGTCACATTCACTTGCTAGGTGTCATTTTTCAATGAGCAAGGTTAATGTGGTGAAGGAATATGTTTTAATCCGAATTGCAGTCTTTTCCTAAAACTAACCAGCAAGAGAATGCAAAGTAAAAAGCAACTTCAAATGAAACCAATCAGCAAGTGAAAACAGAATTACATTAAATGCCAAAAACTCAACCTATGCCTCTATGTCTCCACCTTAAATTTTACTCTGTGTGACCTTGACCTTTAATCCCACAATGTCATAAATGTATTCAGATGTTCAATCTATCATAGGTATTAGTCACACAAAGTTTGGCAAAGATCCAGAAAGCAAGTCAGCTGCTGTAGTCGTAACAAGATTTGTAATGGATGGACAAACTAAAAATATAATAAATGCAGCAGTGGCATAACAAAGTCCCAAACAAGATACAAACCACAGTTTCCTAGCTAAAACATATGTGACTTACTCCACTGACAACTGCCTAATTTCCACTCTGGACTTCTTTTCTTATAGAACATAGTATTTTAAAATCCTGGGATGGGAACATGTACCCTGTATACACCAAATCAAGAATGCATTGAACTGATGTTGTCTGCTTCTTCTTCTTCTTCTTCTTCTTCTTTTGGCTGCTTCCATTAGGGGTCACCACAGCAGATCACCTGCTTCCATTTCATTCTATCCCTTGCATCCTCTTCTGTCACTCCAACCCTCTGCATGTCCTTCTTCACTGCATCCATGAACCTTCTCTGAGGTCTTCCATTTCTCCTCCAGTCCTGAAGCTCTATCATTAACATCCTTTGTCCAATATATCTACCGTCCGTCTTCTGCACATGTCCAAACATCTCAACCTTGCCTCTTTGATTTTAATCTTCAAACTTTTCATCCTGAGCTGTCTCGCTGATATCATCTTTAATCCTGTCCATCTCAGTTGCTCCGCTGCACATCCTTTCCAGCTCTGTCTCTCTGTCTAGCCAATCGATACAAGTCCTTCTCTCCTTCCTTAGCTCATTACAACTCATTATATGCTTTTCCCTTTGCCTTTGCCACTTCTCTTTTTGGGGTACACCTATACTCCCAGTACTCCTGTCTGCTTTCTTCATCTTCCTGGCTATCCCTCTTTTTCTTTGCCAAGCTATTCTTTTGAACTTTTTCTTGTAGTTCCTCATTACATCACCAAGTCTCCTTGTCTTCTTTCCTCTGTCCAGAGGACACACTGAATACCTTCTTGGTTGTTTCTCTCACCACCTAAACTGTACTTTCCCAGTCATCTCGTAATTCATCATTAACACCCAGGCAGGGCCTGTCTCAACTCCTCCTTGAACTCTGCCCAACTTTCCTTCCTCAACTTCCACCATTTAATCTTTGGCTCTGCTTTCACTTGCTTCCTTTTCTTGCTTACCAAAGTCATCCTACAGACCACTATCCAATGCTACCTAGCTACATTCTCCCCTGACACCACCTTGCAGTCTCCTGCCTCTTTCAGGTTGCACCTCCTGTATAAGATAGTCCACCTGCATGCACTTTCCTCCACTCTTATAGATCACTCTATGTTCTTCCCTCTTGTTGAAATATGTGTTCACCACAGCCATTTCCATGCTTTTTGCAAAATCCACTACCATCTGTCCCTCCACACTCCTCTCCCTAACACTATACCTACTCAACACCTCCTCATCCGCTCTCTTCCCTTCACCTACATGACCACTGAAGTCTGCTCCAATCACCTCTCTCT
This sequence comes from Etroplus canarensis, assembly GCA_015106775.1. Classification (NCBI taxonomy): domain Eukaryota; kingdom Metazoa; phylum Chordata; class Actinopteri; order Cichliformes; family Cichlidae; genus Etroplus; species Etroplus canarensis. The sequence goes on along the minus strand of VUQH01022230.1, from coordinate 10,616 downwards.
CATACTCTCTACCACTTCAATTAACTTATTCTAGATTTGCTCTTTCTCTTATAACTGGCATCCAACTTGTGGACCATATGCACTAACATCATTCAGCATCACACGTTCAGTTTCCAGCTTCAAAGTCATGATTCTGTCATACACTCTCTTCACCACCAGAACACTCTTCACACACACTTCCTTCAAGATTACCCCTACTCCATTTGTCTTCTTATCTACACCATGGTACAACAGTTTGAATCTACTTCCGATGTTCCTGGCCTTTCCTTCCTTCACCTGGTCTCTTGCACACGCAATATGTTTTCCTTCTTTCCCTCCATCATATCTGTCAGCTCACTACCTTTACCAGTCATAATATCCACAGTTTAGGCTACGTTCACACTGCAGGCAAAAGTGGCCCAAGTCTGAAATTTTTGTCCATTTGTGACCCATATCTGATTTTTTATGACAGTCTGAACAGCACAGATCCAATTTTTTCAAATCAGATGCAGGCCACTTTTATATGTGGTCCTAAATCAGATGTATATCTGATGTTTGTCAAAGCGACTTCAGTCTGAAAGTTCATATTGCATTTCGTCTGGCATTAACATCACTGAAGTGAGACAGACATCATAATTCTGCGACGGAAGAGGCGAGACGCAGCAAGATCAAATGTAAACAATGGATAAAGCAAGCATGACAGACACCATTGATGAAGCTAGTCACTGCAAAGAATTTGAGGTTTTACTCATATGCTGATATGTGTACAGTAGCATCCATATTTACTTCTGTAAACACAGCTTGCAGCGTGTTGCGTCATATCCTCCTTTGTGCATGCACATCAATTCAGGGCTGTAGCTGTTCACACTGGTCTGATGACGGTCACATTTAAATTGTAATGTGAATGACCAATCAAAAAAATTGGATCTCAGGAAGCAATCGGAATTGCCTGCAGCCTTGAAGTCCCTACTCTCACCTCGACCCTCCTACC
>VUQH01022229.1:0-10522 GCA_015106775.1 Etroplus canarensis | reverse complement strand
CTCTGTGTGGTTTCCTGGATGCTGTTTCAATCTGTCTGACCTCATGTTCATCATTGACCCCTGCAGTCCCTCCCTCTGTGATGTAGAGCTCTGTGTAGATCTGATTCAGAAGGGTTGGGTTTCCTGCTTTAGCAATCCCCTCAAACACACACTGGAACTTCTTCTTCAGAGCACATTTAAGCTTATCCTTGCATGCGATGGGAAATTCTTGAAGTGCACAGAAAACATATTCTTAAATAATATCAACTTCACCCTGTCCTATTTTCAGAAATAGATAAGTAAATAAAAAATTGGATATGCCATGTTATTTTGCCACCATTGTAAAACTTTATAGATGTTTTCTTACTGCTCTGCAGATGCTCAGCCAGCTCCTCCTGCTTCATTCTCCTCAGGAAGTACAGTGTGATCTTCATTAATGCTTCTCTGCTGTTTCTCATTTGTTCTTTATCCTCCACCTCCAAACCCTCCTCATCTGATATCTGACTCTCTGAGGATTCTTGGAAACTTGGACTCAGAACCTTCTGGATCTTCTTCAGCTCGTTTTTCACAAAAGTGATGATGCTGTCCTCAAGTAGCTGGAACAGAATATTATATGATTGACTCAGTCAGACTGAAATCATGGAACCAAACATCAGATCAACTGAATTACACGTAGTCAAAGTTGTTTAATTTTAGGTCACTGAAACAAAAAAGATGCTTAAAATTATTGACGTAATCTAGTCTTCATGATATGCTACTTGGTCCATTCTAAGAACAAAAGCTCTAGTTTCAAAGCAAATAACTTTTTGGCCCCTGAATTTCAGCAAAAATTATCTAAATGAGGGTAAGCACTATTTTTCAGATGTACACTTTTTATGAATGATTTTTTTTTTTTTTTTCAAATTTTGATCAAATTAAGGTTGGTTAAACTGGAATTGCATCAAGTATGAAAAATCACTATAAAATTTCAAACTTGTGAAAGTACTGTAACTCAAAGAACTTTCACCAGTGAAAAAATATAACTTTTGCATTTCCTCTACATTGTTAAATAATTCAGTAAGTTTGATTGTGGAGACATCCATGGAAGGATATGTAGCCAAGTGAGGAAACAAGCTTGTCTCTGTAGCCTAACATTCTGGACAGATGATAAACCTGATGTTTCTCCATGTCACAACATCCCACCCTGACACAGCAGCTTGGCCCAGCCTGGTTCAGTACAGTTTTTTCATGAATTTAAGTGTAATAATTCTGCTTGGTTTTAATATTAGTGTTGGGTTTTACCAAAGTGAACAGATATGCTGTGTATGTGTATGAGAAATGCATATACATCCATTAGCCACTTAATTAGGTACACCTGTTAAACTTCTTTCTACACAATATCTAATTGGTCAATCACATGGCAGCAACTCAATGCTTTTAAGGATGTAGAAATAGTTAAGATTTTCTGCTGGAGTTTAAAAAAACAAAACAAGCATCAGAATGTGGAAGAAAAGGGATGTGAGCAAGTTTGATTGTGCATTGTTTTTGTTGCCAGATGGGTTGGTGAGAGTTTTTCAGAAGTTGCTGATCTACTGATACTGAACATTGATGGAATTATGACATCAGAAAAAGACTACTTGATTTTGATTCACCATGCAATACATCCGGAAAGCATTTGATTGGCAAAGGTTTCATTTTTCATAATAGCAATGATTGTGCTAAATGTATAATTTTAGATGTACTATGAGCTACACCTGTTCAACTGTACTATTAATGCAAATATGTAATCAACCAATGGATGGCAGCAACTCCATGCATTTAGGCATGTAGAGATGGTCAAGCTGGCCTGCTGGAATTTAAAGTGAGCATCAGAATGAAGAAGAAAGGTAGTTCTTCAGTTAAAGTTAGTTTGAATATGGCATGGTTGTTGATCTGAGCATTTCAGAAACTGCTGATCTCATCATCCTCAAATGTGGACTCAAGATGAGATAAACAAGATCTAAACATTATCTGAGAACAATATTTCTGCAATTTTAGAGAATGTATTTCAAATACTAAAAATATTTGTTTACTTTCTTCAATCTTTTTTGGTAATTTGGAAGTCTCTCTCTCTCTCTCTCTCTCTCTAGCGAAAAGTGGCAAAGGCAAAGTGAGTGAACGAGTGAAGAGAGTGTGTTGAGAAGATAGGAGTACTATGAGCAGCTAATGAATGAGAGAAAAAAATGAGAGAGAGAGGAGGTCAGATGGAGGGAAAACAGTGAATCAGGAAGTGCAGAGTATTAGTAAGGAGGAAGTGAGGGCAGCTATGAAGAGGATGAAGAGTGGAAAGGCAGTTGGTCCTGTTGAGGTATGGAGATGTCTAGGAGAGAGGACAGTGGACTTTTTAACCAGATTGTTTAACACAATCTTGGAAAATGAGAGAATGCCTGAGGAATGGAGAAGAAGTGCACTGGTACCAATCTTCAAGAATAAGGGTGATGTGCAGAGCTGTAGTAACTACAGAGGTATCAAGTTGATGAGCCATACCATGAAGATATGGGAGAGGGTTGTTTAGCTAGGCTAAGAAGAGAGGTCACAATCAGTGAGCAGCAGTTATGGCTTCTTACTGAGTAAGAGTACAACAGATGCAATGTTTGCTTTGAGAGTGTTGATGGAGAAGTATAGAGAAGGTCAGAAGGAGTTGCACTGGGTGCCAAGAGAGGAACTGTGGAATTGTATGAGGAAGTCAGGAGTGGCAGAGAACTATGTGAGGGTGTGCAGGACATGTATGAGGACATCGAGACAGTGGTAAAGTGTGTGGTAGGAGTGACAGATGGGTTCAAGGTGGGGGTGGGATTACATCAAGGATCAGCTCTGAGCCCCTTCTTGTTTGCAATGGTGATGGACAGGTTGACAGATAAGGTCAGGCAGGAGTCTATGTGGACTATGATGTTTGTAGATGACATTGTGATCTGTAGTGAAAGTAGGAAGCAGGTGGAATGAAATTCATTAAAAGCAAGACAGAATACTTGTGTTCGAATGAGTGGGGCAGGTGGAATGATAAAGATGCAAGGAGTAGCGGTAGCAAAGGTGGATGAGTTTAAATATCTGGGGTCAACCATCCAACCCAACAAACAGTGTACAAGAAGATGAAGAAGAGAATGCAGACAAGGTGGAGTGGTTGGAGCTGAGCGTCAGGGATGTTTTGTGACAAAAGGATAGCAGTAAGAGTGAAAGGGAAGGTGTAAAATAAGGTAGTGAGACTTGCTAGGGAGGAACTGGAGCTGAAGGTAGCAGAATTGAAGATTTTGAGATTTTCCCTGGGAGTGACTGGGATGGACAGGATTAGAAATGAGTACATTAGAGTGACAGCTAAAGTTGTGGTTCTGAAACAAAATAAGAAAGGCAAGACTGAAATGGTTTTGATATGTATAGAGGAGGTATAGAGGACATGTTGAAGATGGAGCTAACAGTGAGAAGAAAAAGCGTGAGATCACATAGAAGGTTCATCAGCGTAGTGAAGGAGGATATGCAGAGGGTTGGTTTGAGCGAAGATCATGCAACACAGCAAATTTCTGGAGTGAAAAATTTGGTAGTTAGGCAAAAAAAATGTGAAGGTGCTAAATTTGTGTAGTTTATTCTTTCACACTCTAGTCTAGTTTGTGTTGAGGGTTACTAATTGTCAGAGTAATATTTTGGAGTTTATTCAGTGGATGTTCGAGAGTGTAATTTAACCCTTCCACTTGAGTTCATATTTAACTGTTGCTCCATAACTCCACACTGCATAGCAAGCCAAAAACTGAACTTCATAGCGAGGTAAGATTGAACCTATTTCTTTCTTCCCTTCTTTAACTTAACTATTATATAATGTTTGGTAGGTACAGCTTACATAGCATTTTTTGAAGTTGGTCCACGAAGCTTCTATGCTCATTTTGAATTTGGTATTGAATGTATCCAGCTCTGTATTTCCCAAGTCATTCAGAGTATGCATTGTAGTGGTTTACACATTTGCCTTGTAAGTGAAAGAAAAATTGCGTTCATCACAAGAGCCCTAAAGAACTTAGGGCTTTTACGATAAAGGCCTCCAAAATATCCCCACTTTTTAAGGTTATATGGTTGACTTGGTGATATCTTGTATTAACAGAGATAAATACACTAACAAGGGGACCAAATATGATTGTTACTTGCTGTTAATATCTAACTCAGCTATAAGAGATTGTTTTAGAAGAGTTCAATTAGATAATTAAATCTGCTTGGCTGGCAGGCCTTAATGTAATGTGGTGGATTTCTAAGTGTCTGCCATCACTGGCCCTAGGATTATAGCTTAAAAAGACTATTTCAGTTACTCTGTCATGTGTTGTGATTTCAGAATTCGGCTTTGCTGCATATGGAAAGATCACTCAGCTACGCATTCAGTTTTCAGTTTAATTTCAGACAGGGTGTTCAGTTGTTTTGGTATGATAATTGGCTCTTCTGTTTTACAGTTCTGCCCAGTTCCAACATCTTAAGGGAGAATGGGATCTTCAGTTATCACCTCAGTTTTACCAGTCTGGCACTTGAGTACAGCAAAGGGAATCTCTTAGTGGTAGATCTATTGCTATGTCACTGCACTGACTCCAGAGAAAGTGGATCTCTATGTCAGGGCAACCTCAGTCTTTCATGATTTTACCAGAAGGAACATATTTCAAAATCAGGAAGGGAAACATATCTTAATACCACTGCTTTTAAGTGTTTTAGGAAAGAACACAGGACTGTCAAAGTGGTGAAGTAATTTTCCTCTTGAAAACAATATCTAAATCAAGTCCACTAAATTGCTATGATTTTTATAGGCATTAAACCCATAAACCCATCAAACTGCAAGATAGAGAAGTGTGATTTGTCACTCCACAGAACATGTTTCCATTGCTCCAGAGTCCAGTGGTGGCACACTTTACACCACTATTCCCATGCTTGGATTTGTGCTTGGGGATGTAAAGCTTGCATGCAGCTACTCAGCCATGGAAATTCATACAATGAAGCTCCCATTTTTGAGCTGACGCTAATGCTAGAGAAGCTTTGGAACTCTGCAGTTACTGACTCAGCAGAGCGCTGGCAACTGTACAAGTTATGCACCTGAGTACTTAGTGACCCTCTTTGTAACTTCACATGGTCAGCCACTTCATGACTGAGTTGCTGTGGTTCCTAAGCATATCCACTTTGAAATAAAACCCCTTACAGTTGATCATGTAAACTTAAGGAGGGAAGAAATTTCATGAACTGAATTAAGATAAGATAAGATAAGATAAGATAAGATGAGATATTACTTTATTGATCCCCAATGGGGAAATTCGGGAATTGCAGCAGCAACAATACAGTAATCAAAGAGGTCAAAAGCCGAATAAAATAGTAATATAAATACAGTTGAGAAATAGTAAAAGAGGATATATACGTACAGAGGACTATACACAATGGGGGGACAATGAAAAAATGATGTGCAGTGAATGGCAAGTTAAAGTGACCAGTGAGGAATTAAAGTAACGTGTATTCAAAAGCAGCGAGTTATGTAAACAGCAGTATGATATGACAGTTATAAAGTATATAATATAATATAATGCAGTAGATACAACATCCAGTTATATACGTCCGTACAATGTGTGGAATATGTAATTAATATAGTAAATATAACTATATATATAGAGATATAATACAGTAACAACAGTATATCTATATTATATTCTAAAGTGCAATGAATAGAGTAGAGATAAAAGGTATAATATAAAATAATATAATAATAATAATAATATAAATAGATATAAATGAATATAATATAAATAAATATAGATATTTATAGATAGAATTGTATCAGTGGTGGCATCCTATTATAGTACTATACTTACTTGTACTTGTTTTGCCTTTCACCTTGCAGGTTTAGCCGGCTTCGTTGATCCCAACGACGTCACAGATGATGGTGGCCCATTGTCTGCAAACCATGGTCAGATCCTGGCTGATGTGAAGCCAGTCGTGTTTCCATCGTTGAAGGCCATAGACTTCCGGGCCTGAGACCGTCGCTAGGTCTGCTTTGATAGTGTCAATCCAAGTCTTCAGCTGTCCACCACGGCAGTATCTCCATTGTGCTTGGGGTGTTGGGTTGAGCACAGAGTAAGTGAGGGCTTCGGCAGGATGCAGGCATACATCACCAAACCATCATAGATGGTTGTGCTGGATGACTTGGTTGAGTGGCTGAACCGCACAGTGGTGAAGAATTGTTGTTATGGGCATGTGGTCCAGGATGCTGATCCTCAGGATTCTCCGGAGACACCAGTGATCAAAAACTTCAAGACGGTGGAGCTCTTCACGACGGACAGCCCACGTTTCGCTACCGTATAGGAGTATCGAGTGCACCAGTGCTTTATAGACATGAACCTTGGTCCTAAGCTTGATCTCACGATGAGCACATAAGTCGCTTATGTGCTCATCATACAGCCTCATTAAGGCTGTGCGCGATCAGTTGATAAGGTGGTTGACTTCTAGGTGACATTGGCTGGTTGGTAAGAGGGATGATCCAAGATAGACAAATTCATCAACCTCCTCCAGGGGCTCTCCACTGAGCACAACGGCTCTCTTGTTAGCAGCGGGAACACAGGCGGACATGACCTTCGTCTTGCTCATGCTGATTCTCATTCCAATCTGTGAGGCATACTGGTTGACAGCAGATAGCATCTCCTGCAGTTCATCGTCGCTTGGAGCTAGGAGTACTATATCATCCGTATAATCCAGGTCGGAGATGACAGTGTTTGGTCCAAGTACGACTCCAGGTCGACCTTCTACAGCTTATCTTATAACCCAATCTGTTGAATAATTGAACAGGGTAGGAGAGAAGCTGCAGCCTTGGCGCCATGCTTGATGTTGGAGGGTTGCGATTCAATAAGTTCTTGAAGTGCTCTTTCCATTGTGGTATTTGCGTTTTGAGATTGGTAATAATGGTACCATCTCTGTCACGAATGGGGGTGTTGGATAATAATGTTATTTGTTGCTTCCCTCAGCAACTAGTATAGCTTTCGACTGTCACCTACAGTACGTACAATGCTTGTTCCATATTGGTAGTGTTAGGATTTATAATCAATTTGACTACAATGTGAATGATTGATGCTTAATTATTATATAAGTAGGCCTTTATTTTTTTTATTAGTCATATTGTTTTACATGAAGGAGCATGACCTGTATTAAGTTTGAAGGTTACAAGTCTCCCATTTGTTGGTTTTACTACACAGTTACACACACGCAGACACAACCACATTCTTTTGTGACTGAGCAAAAGGAGGGGCATAGTAGGCATGTAGTAGGAATGTGTCACAGACCCAGTTTGGAAAAGTACTCAGAAGAGGAGGGTTAAGAGGTACTGAAAACAAAGAGTGCAGTTTCAGAATAGGGTGCTGTCATTGTTGATTGGACCGGAAGAAGAAGCAATCTGAGTCTAGAGGCTGGGGACCAGCTTGTGGTGTAAAAGTGTGTGAAACTATAAAATGTCTGTACACAATGCTTTTGGCATCTATTTCTGGGAAAGCCTCTTTTTAACCAAACAGAAGTTGTCTTTCTATGGCCTGTAAGTTACATGAAAATCCAATAAATTCTCAAATGAGAGAAATAGTTTGTCTTTTGTAGGAAATGTTGATTTATTATTTTCTTGTCTATCCTCCAGACAACAAATGCGTTCTTAACCATAGCCATGGCACTTCAGTAATTGTTGCTGTCTTTTCGGGCAGGTCTGGTTGCTAGTCAACGCAGAGACCTGCAGCTGGCGACATCACCACGTAAACAGATAGTTCGTTCTGTGATCCAGACTTTGGAATGGTGCTATTATATCCGAGGTGTCTTCCTGCAGCGGCTTGTGCCTCGGACTTCATGTGTGACCATTTCACCTCAACGTCAATCTCAGTGAGCTCACACAGCATTTCGAATCAATTGCATGGATCAACCAAAAAGTTTGTTTGGATGTCAGTGCTTTGGAGACGTGAGATGTCGTAATGCTTTGGTCTTGAACGCTGAACATTTGCCTTTAAGCGGAGACGGATCTTAGCCTGAACGAGAGCATAGTCTGTGTTATGAAGATTACCAGTTTCTGCTCCCCAGTAAGCGCGGCAATCCAGGAAAGAGGATGCCCACCTGTCATTCACTAGGATGAAATCAATCTGGTTCTACGTTCTGCCATCATTAAAATTTCCAGGTATTGAGGTGTTTCCTATGATGCTGGAATCTTGTGTTCGTGATGACTAGATGATTACTCTACGCTAGTTGTACAAGCCGCTCTCCATTACAGCAGCGACTACCGGTTGTGAAGTTGCCCATAATGTGTTGGGTCGTGGCATCCATCTCTCCAACCTTAGCATTCCAGTCTCCAGTGACAATCGTCATGTCTCTTCTTGGTGTTTTGTTCAGGACTGACTACGTGCTGTCACAGAAATCATCTTTGTCAGCATCCATGGATGTAGCAGTTGGGGCATACACTGCGACAATAGTGACATTTGTGTATTGGCCACGAAGGCGCAGCTTCACAAGACGTGGACTAAGTGTATTCCATTGGGTGATAGAACTGACTAGTGTCGACTTAATGGTGATCGCTACCCCATGTTGTCCTGGGACTTTGATAACGCAGCTGCCGTGATTGGGTATATGAACCTCAGATAGACAGGCGATGTTCACTTTGTACTGGTGTAGGCTACGGATGGTTGGGGCCTGAGAAGTTGGGTCAAAGAGGGTTCTTACATTCCAGCACACTCGTGGCTTCAGAATAGATTATAGTACTATGCCCTAATTTAGTGAGGTCTTTAGAATGATCCATTCTTTTACAAATGTTTGTAAAGGCAGACTGCATGGCTAGTGCTTGATTTTAAACACCTGTGGTAATGGGACTGAATGAAACACCCAAATTCAGTGGTTCAGATGCTCAATGTGTTTTTCATATCTATCTATCTATCTGGGGTCAACCATCCAAAGCAACGGACAGAACACAAGAGAGGTGAAGAAGAGCATGCAGACAGGGTGGAGTTGGTGGAGACAAGAGTCAGGCGTTGTGACAGAAGGATAGCAGCAAGAGTGAAAAGGAAGGTTTACGAGATGCTAATGAGACCTCCAATATATGTATGGTTTAGAGACATTGGCACTGACAAAAAGAAAGGCGGTGGAGCTCGAAGTGGCAGAACTGAAGATGTTGAGATTTTTGATGGGAGCGACCAAGATGGACAGGATTAGAAATGAGAGGGACGTCGCAGATTGAGAATTTTGGAGATGAAGTCAGAGGCATTTTTTTTTTTTTTAAGATTAAATGGGGCTGTCATTCATTTTGGCAGTTGGTGTGACTATAAAATACCTAAAAAATCAAAACAACCAAATAAACAAAGAATAATACCAAATGAAACAAACAAAATGTCCCCAAAAAGCTCCTTTTTTCATAATATAGCTCAATAAGGTAAACTTTCATACACTCTATATTCATTACATGTAAACATGAAATAATTCTTTTTTGTTTTAATTTTGATAATTATGCCTTATAGCCCTTGAATATCAGAAATCTGGTATTCCAAAAAAATTAATTATTTCAATCAATCAAAAAGGATTTACAATATAGACACTTTCAATTTTTGAAAAGTGTGTTCTTTTATGCATTTAAAACTCAGTTTGGGCTCATTTACAATGAATTAGCATGGTATTGAGGTGAGCTTGTGACCCAGGTTGATTTGACAGTGGCCTATAGGTCATCTGTTTTTTATTTTTTTATTTTTTTATTTTCTCATCTTCCTCTTGACAAAACCCCATAGATCCTCTGTGAGGTTCAGGTCAGATGAGTTGGCTGGCCAGTCAAGCATGGTATTAACATGGTCAGCAAACCATTTAGTAGTAGTTTTGGCATTGTGGGCACATGCTAAGTTCTGTTTGAAAAAAGACATTGGCATCTCCATTAGACTTTTCAGCAGATGGAAGCATGAAGTGATCTAAAATTTCCTTTTAGATGGCCGCATTGACTTTGGCCTTGATTAAACACAGCAGACTAACCACAGCCAACACCAGCAGATGAAATTGGCACACAAATCATCACAGACTGTAGAAACTTCACTCTGGACTTCAAACACATTGAACTCTGTGCTTCTCAGGTCTTCCTTTCCTAGAAACTTGACTTAAAACATTACATCTACTTTTAAATGAAAAGAGGACTTTGGACCTCTGAGCAGCAGTCCAGTTCTTTTTTTACTTTTTCTTCTTTTAATACCCAATATTATATGTGTTATTATATGTATATTATTATATTAATGTGACAGCTGTTGCTAATTTCCTGAGGATGTCTGTGTGTGGTGGTTCTTGATTCACTAACATCAGCCTCAGTGAAGTTCTTGAGAAGCTCTCCCAAGTTCTTGAATAAACTTTTCTTGAAAATACTCTCAAGGCTCAGAGGGACAGCTCATGTTGAGGAGTTTGGAGACAAATTCTGAGAGGAAAGCCTGAGATGGTTTGGACATGTGCAGAGGAGGGATAGTGGATATATTGGACAAAGGATGTTGAGGATGGAGCTGCCAGGCAGGAGGAGAAGAGGAAGACCACAGAGAAGATTGAT